>CATIWQ010267426.1:0-62933 GCA_949673415.1 Euphorbia schlechtendalii | reverse complement strand
TATATATATATATATATATATCATTTTACCAAATTTTTTATTATAAGAAATTATTGGATTTAATGATGCAAATAGAAACTCATGAAAGGTAGACCAAAATAGAAGATTTAAAACTACCATATATCATTTTTTATTAAGATTATAATCGTGGATTATGTAATATAATTTATGATATAAAGATCACCATATACGTCAGGGACCCCATATAATTTTATTTATTCGCAATTTACTCCATAATTTTGAAATGAAGGAACGTATGCGTCACATGCTACACATAATTTCCATTGTCATCTCTGAATTTAAATTAAAAACTCATTTAAAAAACATATTTATTGTTCAATTTATTTTGTATAGTTAAATTTATGGTTGGAAAATATTTTTTAGAATTTTAAACAAAAATAAATTATATTAAGTATGAATTACATTTTTATATAAAAATAAATGTAGATGGAGGAGATGAATTTGATGGTGACGGTGGAGGTCGTGGTGGTGAAGGGGTGGAGGAAGTGGTGGTAATATAGGTAGAGGAAGTGGTGGTGACCGGGTGGATGAGGTGGTGGTGACGATAGCGGTGTTGAGGAAGAAGTGGATGTGTTGGTGTGGATGGTGGTGGTGGTGGTGGTGGTGAATGAATGAGGTGGTGGTGGTTGTGATGGTGATAACATGGTGGGGGAAATGATGAATGTATTGGTGTGGATGGAAGAAATGATGGTGGTGGTAGTGAAGGAAGTGGTGGTGTCCAGGTGGAGGAGGTGGTGATGGCGGTGAGTGGAGGAGGTGGCGATGATGGTGGCGGTAACGGGATGGAGATCGTGATGAATATGTTGGGGTGAGTGGAAGATTCAAAGGTGATAATAATGAAGGAGGTGAAGTAGACTAGTGAGGGAAAATGTGTTCCCATTTTTTTTATGGGAAATCATTTTTTCATTATTTACACTACATTTTAATGTTAACCTGCACAATATTTTCTTTTGATTTATTTTCCAAATCAAATAAACACAGAAAAATTCAAATTTCCCGCAGAATATTTTCCTGGAAACAAACAAGACCCTATTAGCATTTCTTATTTCTTGTTTTTTTTCTTTCTTAGACATCAAATAGAATCCAATCAGAAAACCATCTAAAATTAAGTGAATATAAGGTATCTCAAACGTAGTTGAATCCAATAGGAAACATAACTTTACTCCTCTATCGCCTTCCTCCTCAATGAATCCATAACCAAAATAATTAGAAACCATCTTTAATCTCGTTTCCACCAGTAAAGTTTTGCATTGAACACCAGAAAACTAGACAAATATTAGTTAGACAGCCAAAGAAATTCAAAATACTTGGAAAAATAAGTTATATTTTTCACCGAAAGATATGATAGTCTAAATATAAGCTTTAATGAAAGAAATCTTAGAACATCTTTATTAGATGATCCATTTCATTAATAGTCTTGACACATATGCAAATATAAACAATTAATTAAAATTTGACTTTACACTAGATTATTTATTTTCTTTTTCTTGTATGATGTGGAACAATAAATGTTGAACATTGTCTATTTGTTCTTCTACATGTAGACAATCAAATGAAATGTCAACTCATCGAATTAATTAATATTTTAATATTGAACATTATAACAGTTTATTTAATTGGTGAATAAGTTTTTTTTATTATTTAATTATATAATTCTAAATGAAATATACAATCTAATGTGGTTATCTTTTAAAAGATATTATCTATTTTTAAAACCATTGACATGTTATCAATATGAGTTTCTTTTCCATATGTCACGTAATTTTAGAATCCATTATTTGCTCTTACAATGTAATTTTTTTAATAAATGCATGTGAAACTGTATGCATGTTGATTCTTTAAATTTTGATAGACAAAATCATAGATAGTATATTAACTTGGGAAATTGTTGATTTTGTTCTAGTTTTGATATACTATTTAAAAAAATATATTTTTAAGAATTCATTTTTCTTTTTTATATTTTTTATGTTCTGATTTTACATTTTTTAACTCTTATACGTTGATTTTATATTTTTACGCTCTGTATATATACTTGTTATATATCTATTATATGTAAATGTGTTTTATATATATATATATATATATATATATATATATATTCTTGTATGCGTCTTCTTCACTTAAATTGTTTTAACACATCTGTTATATAACTGATATATATCAGATACATATCTAAAACGTAAAAAAGAAAATTTGAAACAGTTTTTACATAATAATGTAAAATTGAAACTTGAGGTAAATTATTTTATAATTTGATAAAAATTTTGATAAAATTTATATATTTACCATAGACATTTACCTAAAAAACCCTGTTAACTTTCTATTACGTGACATAATTATGTGTCTAGTATTCCAGATTCGATTGTTCATTCACACTACACTTGGGCTTTAAATAGACAATTAAATGGGCCCATTAATGGAAAAGGGGCCTTTAACAAAAGTTACGGATTAACATGGGAAATACAATCAATTACGTTAAAAACTAACAAATCATATATATGTTTTTATGTAAAAAAAATTTATGTTGTTTTTATTTTTGCACAAATTTTTCATATTTATGCTTTTTACGATATGGTCTTAAACTTGGTACAAGAGCTCTTATTCCAGGTCTTATACCTAGTATACGAGTGGTAGTGTATTTATTAATCCTACCGATCCTTTATCATCACCAAAATAGTCGTGTCTCATAATCAATCCACGACTTGAAAGGCTTGTACCCAGTATAAGAGTGGTGAAAGATCTTTGTTTCAGTTCGTTATTCAAAGACATTTCAACAAACACATTATGTGCATGTTCTCAATAATACAACAAAATCAGTACAAAAAATTCAATCAATCATTATTCTCATAATAAAACTAAGACATGAAGACCTTATACTTGGTATAAGCGTGGTATAAGACCTTTTTCAGTTTATTATTCACAGATATTTCATCAAACACCTTAGCACATGTCAATAACACAAAATCCCAAAATATTCACATCCGCAGCCATCAGAGCAGTAGCAAACAAACTGACCTCCAAAACTAAGATATTATACGACACCTGCTTAACAGTTTTAGTGTAGGTGAAATTGAGCTTGGATCTAGGAGCGGCAGATTCGAATCCAATCTTTCCTCCCCGTAGATATGTGATATTATAGAAACCTAAGTTTCCGGGAGTGTTAATGGTGATTTGTTAGAGAGTGGTGGAGTGTGTAGTACCTTTAGAGATCGTAGTAGTCGAGCATGAAATCGATCGACCATGGCCGGAGACAGTGGCAGAGCCAGTAGACGAACATTGGGGAGGCAAAATTTACATGGAGAAAGATAGGTATCGCTACACTAACAACAACAATGGAACACAATTTTGGACAAGATCTTTAACAATGGTTAATACGGAATATAAATAATTTTGTAGATAAAACTTAATAGTTGCAAAAGTAATGTAAAACTAATGTTGAGATGTGTAATTTTAAACATGCTATTGTATATCAGTGAAGAAGAGTAATTTATTCTTGGAGTCCAGACAATTATCCTATCTTGCTAATAAAAGTTTTATAAATCGACATGAACTCAAAATTATAATGAGTTTTAGATTTCTAATAATTTTTTTAACTGGATGAATAACATAAACTTTATTTTAGAACATGACTAATTCTTTTTAACTAAACAAATAAAGTAACATTTATTTTAAAAATGACTGTGAAACATGAATTAAATGATTGAAAATGATTTAATTTGATTTATATAAAAAATAAAAAATAATATCTTAATTGACGTTAATATTTTTATCTATGCTTTTCATTTTAATAAAAAAATTGAATAATTTGTTAATAGAAGAAAAGATAAAGTAAAAATAATCGGTAATTTTATATTGACACCAGCTTGTTTGATACTCATTTACACTTTACAATCTCCACCATTCATCTTTGGGTAGTTAGATCTCCATCATAAGATGAAAATAAGATGTATCGTGGAGATTGCATAGTATCAATGGGTGTCAAACAACTGGTGTCAATACAGAATTGCTGAAAAACAATTTAGATAAAATACTTAAGTTTAGTCCAACAATTAAGTAAAGAAGAAATTGAAGGTAGTTTAAAAGGAAAGAAATAAAAGAAGAAATAGGAATGGTGAATTGGCGTGCACAAAATAATAAACGAGGACCAATAATCAAGGTAACTAAGGACATATTTGCCTTTTCAGTCTATTTATTAACATAAAAAAATAAAGGCTTAATACATGTTTAGCTACCCCTGAACTTTCAAAATGATCTCGTAGCTCCCTTAACTTTAAAAAAATGACCCCGTAGCTCCCTCAACTTTAAAAAAATGAACCACTTTGCTCCCTCTATGCCATGTGTCATCTTCTAGTTGGTTTTGACTTTTCAAATTTCTGATTTTTTCCCTCCAATCAGAAGTTGACACGTGGCACTGAGGGAGCAAAGTGGTTCATTTTTTGAAAGTTGAGAGAGCTACGGGGTCATTTTTTTAAAGTTGAGGGAGGTTATTTTGAAAGTTCAGGGGCAGCAGGTTTTTTGGGACAAGTTAAGATAGCTAAACATGTATTAAGCCAAAAATAAACAAAAGGCAGCTTATTTCTCATCTTCAACTTCTGCACAGGCAGCCATGGCTGCCTTGCAGAGGCAAAATCTCACCGGAAGCGCTATTTTAATGGGGTTTCCCGGTCACTGGATGGGCGGAGGCCTCTGCAAGCCTCCCCCAGCGCCGCCACTGGCTGGAGAGGATAGAAATTTTGACAGATGGATGTGGTTTTTGATATAAACCAGATGAAAAGGGATGGATGTAAAATAAAGTTTTCAAAAGGCAGGAAAAACATAAACTGAAATTTAGGAGATGATTATCTGTATTATATTATATTTGTTTTGATAGTTTGGTCCCAAATTTTGAGGGAAAATCCCGTGATTTCATAAAAAGCCCTAACAAAAGTTACACATTACTCAAGTTGCTTACAAAATCAGTAAATATAGGTAATACTAATTTGGAAAAACTATAATGTTACACCTAGAAAATATGAATCACTTATAATTTTTTTTTATCTTACTGTTCATTATAATTTCTTTCATAACTTTTACTAAGAAAATATGAATCATGATGTGAAGAAAATAGTAGCGTATAGTTTTGACATATATACTTTTGTCTAGGATCTCGAATTTCTTAAGGCCAGCCCTAGTTTAATGTATCCTTGCAAATGCACTTCTGCTTACTCTTCAAATTTGATCTAGCATATGTAAGGTTCACAATAAAATCCTTCATTACTATATTCAACGAAGATTATCTCGGAACCCGAAGTATTTGAAACTTGTACTTATTCCATACTATATTTTTGTTTTTTGTTTTGTACTTATTCCATACTATATTTTTGTTTTTTTGTTTTTTTTTCAAAAATATAGTATGGAATAAGTACAAGTATGTATATAAGTATACAAACAGTACCCTATTCCCCCATTAAAAATAAAGAGCATGTACAAATTTCGAGTCATGCAGTTGGAGGAATTGTTTGGAAACAATTTCTTGAATCTGAAGAAATGAGTTTCCAATTCTCAATGTCTCATTAATAGAAGAAATTGCTCCAAAAAACTCGTTAAAGTTTTTGAGGATTCTTTTTCTAAAACGGTAGGAAATGCTGAAATAACATGTCACTGGAATCTCCATGCTAGTTAGGCCACAACAATATTTTTACATGTGGAAAGAAAGTTCAGGCGGCTTTCACTTCAAATACAATCCTACAAATGATACAATTTTCTTAATTAATGCGAATTTTTGTCATTGTCTAATATAGTTCTAAAAAGATTATATGAAAATATAAAATTAAAGGAGGCTATGTGTTCAACATTTACTGTGAACGGAAACTAGCAAAACATAAATCATGATTGAAGTGATAAAGTTTCATTTTTTCTGGGGATAAGGATACAATAATGATCTATGGAAATTTAGAGATAAATTGAAAATTAAATTGAAGGGCAAGTGTCATTGTATTAATAATTTGACTTTAGAATTAATAAAAGCAACAGCAAGTCAGCAACAACCAACTTATTTATAAGGTGTCAACTGAAATGACAAATTCATACCCCATACAGATGTGATAGTGAAGAATCATTAAATTTGAAATAATCACAAAACATATCATTGTATTTGATATCCGTATTGCGATATGAAGAATCATAAAACCTGCAATTCCATTCCGTCTTGTAAACATGTGATGTACTTGTAAGAAAAAAAACTAAAAATCCGAGTTAAAATAGTAAAAGGAAAAATATGGAAAAAGAACATATATTAAAAATAGAATGTGTGACAAGCATGAAACAGTTTTATTCTTTTCGGTAGTAATAAAAAAGTGTTTTTAGCTCCAATATATACTTTTTACATCATGCTTCATTGACTTATTAATCTAGCTGCATCAAAATCCACCATGAAGGTGGGTTTTCCCTATTTATTGTGCACGAAATCAATAATTTCCCATCCATTATCTTAAAAATTGGATTAGTAAAAATTAATGGAAAAATATGGCCATCCCACTTAATCTTGTCCCATTTTGTGGATACACGCCATCAATTTCTTCTTACAAAACCTACAATTCAATTCTCCCTATATATCTACCTATATTGAGACTAATTAACCTGAGTTCAGATATTCCTCCCCACCTCCAAAATCAAAGTGGTGATATAATACTCTGCTGCAATATTTATTTGCCAGGTATGCGTTCATAAAATCACATATTATGTTTTGGTAAATCATATTATTATGAATAATAAATTTTGTGCAACAGAATGAAAGTTATAGGGTATGTGTTGGTATTTAGCTTTTGTGGTGAGCTTTTGCTTTAGGCAGAGAAATGATAATAATCAAGTGATATTTTTGAAGAGAAGAAGGCCCAGGCCCAGGCCCAGGATGCTAATTCTGTTTATGGAGGAACCACCACTACATCCCTAGACAAGACTTCAATGACGCTGGTACTGACACTGGGAATGGTGGCAGTGGCTAAACAAAGCCAAGTATGCAATAGAAAATAGTTGAAACTCAAGATCTTATGTGATGAAAAGTAATCTCAAAATGTGTTTTGTTAAGTTTCTTTACATGACTATGTGAGATACTTAAGTAATTAATGGCCGTGCTTATCTTGTAATGTATTTTATGATGCATGTGTATTTTGTAATATACATCACATTGTAAATTTGTGTGGTTTAAATATCATTTTACGTCGAGTTATATAAATCACATAGGATTTTTATATTTGATTTAATAAATTTTTTAATTTGGTATGCGATATGTCCAACTTTTTTCTATTTAATGTGTTACACTACACATAAGGTCTACTGGTTTAGTTATAATTTTTTTTATAGTTTCTAATTTTTTGATGAATTTTAGTGGCAGGTAATAAAAAATTTGGATTATCTTCAAACATGAAAAAACAAACTATAAAGAAACACAACCATAATTAATCAAGAAACGCAAATCTTGAATCACCTACTTACAATGTTTATGCAACACCGTTCACCAAACAAAAACACAAATAACAAAAGAAAAACCTGAGACTTCACAATCTCAACAACTACACTTAATAAGAAATATTAGAATAAGAGCTTTTAAGAGACAATAATGATCAACTAGCTAGGATAACGCTTCAATTGATGGATTTTGATTTGTGGAACTTAATCATGGTTAAAGGGTGAAAAGTAAAATGCCTCAGTGTGATAAAATGGAGAAACAAGGACTAAATTTGGTACGGGGGCAAACTTGTACACTTTTATCAAGTTTAAGGGATAAATTGAAATTTTTAAAAGTTCTGTCTGGTATCCGCTAAAGGTTACCAAGTTCATGGGGGTTTTAATGGGCAGTAAGCCTTTAGTTATTGACAATAAAATAATATGGAGAACTCCTTAAAAGAATTCCGACACCCGATAGAAAGAAGCCTGCTTACAATTATACATATTGTCAACTTTGCGACAATGACCTCGTGGATTTGTTGTTAAGCTTTACCCTAATAAGCCTCTTACATAGACCTGGGCATGGGCCGGGCCGGGCCGGGTTTTATTGGGTCTAGCTAAATAATGAATAGCCCAAGCCCGGCTCAAAACCCATGAAAAAGTGCATCGGGTTTGGGCCCGGCCGGGTCTTTAATAAAATAATCAATACCAAAATATTAATTGTTTCAAATAAAAAAACTTAATATTTATTACTAAAAAATAATTGTAAAAAAATAATTCCATATATATATGTAGTATAAGTCACAAAATTGAGTTTAAACGTTAAACTTTAGTAAAAAAATATGAAAATTTTCAACCATATATTTTTTTACTTTGAATGTATGAAATAAATATATATTTTTAACATAATAATTATTATTTCGGGCTGGACGGACCGGGCTTGGGTTTTATTATTGAAACCAAGCCCGACATATACTTTACTCAGACCGATTCGGGTTCGGGCCAGATCGAGCCTAATCTCCAATCACCTTTTCTAAGCCCATTCCATGAAGAGCGGGCATAGACGGATCCCGCGGGTCAATGGGCTCGTGCCCAGGTCTAATTTTGAGGCAACATTTAACTATACAGGAATTGGATTCATACTCGTACCAACGAGGTGATTGGGTTTCGATGAACAAATCAAAAAATAAAAAATAAAAAATTGAATTGCAAAAAATCAACTAAAAAAGATATTCAAATTGATATTCCTTAGGTTAAATTAACAAACCAAAAAGATTATTTAAAACTTGAAATTAATAAAACTTCAACCTACAGTTCTACGTAATTTTCTGAAAACAGCCAAGAAATAATTCACTTACCTGAAAAACCTTGGCGGGTATAAAAAATGATTAAAAGTCTTCACGGAAGAAACAAAGTAATGGCTGGAGTAGGAATGATTAGAAGATGATATCAAGATAACCCTACTCCTAGCTAGGTCACTCTAAGCCTACTCCTAGCTAAGCCGCCCTAAGCCTATGCCTATATCTAGGCCTACTTACTATGTCATCATTACCTTTCCATCTATAAAAGAGAGACTCATTTCCTCCAAAAGGTAACTTAATTCCCCATAAGGAAACTCTCATCTCTCCTCCATCTTAAGAACTGACTTAAGCATCGGAGGGGCTTCGCCGGAACCCCGGCAAGCCTTGTTTTGTAGGTGCTCGAAGGGAATCTCAATGAAGCACGAAGATCTCGAAGAACCCGAAGACCCCACGAAGAATGAAGTCGACAAAGATGCCATTTTTGGGTATCATTATATGATAAGAGGGTACTTGTAAGATGATGTCGCCTCGTGGGTTATAGCAGAGAATTCATTTTGCGAACCACCTTTTGGTTAGTAGCCCCGCCTCGCTTGGCTCAAACTCTTGTTTCCATTCACTATGGTTGTTTGGTCTCAAGTGAGACGGTGTCACCTCCTAAGCCGGTTGAACCCACCTCAAGGGCTTCACGAAGTGATCACGAGGATGCTTCAGTTTCATCAATCGAGACAACGGCCGCCTAACCAAAGGGAGCTGCCACTTGTATAACCACTTCCTAAAATCAAGGGGCGAATGGAACCTAGACTTGGTCTCCCTTGATTTTAGGGAGTACGATCATGCTTTAACTATTTCAAATCTCCTTGATTTGAGGGATTTGACAAGGCCTATAAGAAGAGGGAGGAGAGTCCAGTAACAAGGTCAGAAAAACTTTTCAATTCTCTTCCCAGTTCTCTCAAAATCCTGAAATCTACCATAATTTATTAATTCGCTGACTCTCAAAATCCTGAAATCTACCATAATTTATTAATTCACTTACTTTATCATCGGAGATTTTCCGGGGTAAAAGACCCTGACCTTCACTTGATTTTAATCTGTTTTGCAGGTGGATTCTTACATCCAAACAATTCAATACAATATGTGGTCTTGCAACGATTGAATCAGATTCAAAACTCTTGGGACTGTCAGTGTTGTGGTGAACGTGGACCAAACTTACTTGCCCCGACAGGAATTTTGGTTTGCCACACGTTTTCAGGTAGTTTGATAAGCGCCCAGCAACAAACTAACACTTCAACCCTTTGAAGATTTCTTTTCTATTCACTTTTATTCATTTTTATCAATTTGTGTTATCCATGTCTAGTCGCGGTACCTACGTTTTCTCTTTTAAGTGCGAGGACACCCACGCCAAATGGCAGAATCTCGCGACGACCCTCAACCATCGGACATCGGAGCCATCCAAGGTAGCCACGACGGATTCGTGAACGCCGGAACATCAGCTTCAACACCTCTGAATAGCACTCCTAATGCAGTGGAGCAGATGTTGCGAATCTTTAAGGAATATAATATTCCCCCAGAGCAATAACAAATAATCAGAACGGGATTCATGGAACAATACATCGTTGAGGCAGTCCCCCTACAAGGAATCACAAACGATGGCTCGTATCATCCCAACCTCGTCAGGGAGCTGTTCCCACCCCAAGAACGCAGGGTCACTGTTACCACCACCTTAGAAGCACAAACCCAGGCCCCCACGACCATAGCCCCACAAGCGACATTTACCATTCCCCAGTCGAGTATAGCCTCAAACCTTGCCATGCAGGCTCAAATGCTTGCAATGTATCAGAACTTTAATACGCCCGGTGGGAGTTCCAACACCTCTAATGGGAATGCAAATGCCCTACGCTATGGGCACAGCCCTGCCAAGCTGGGTGAACCCATGCGTGACATCGGGAATCCTACCGCAGATGTCCTCTAGACCGAGCCGGTTGACATTGCCAACAAAGGAGACAGTGATATAGAAATTGATCCCAAGCTTCGCGGAAGTATCAAGAAGCTGCTCAAAGAATTAGCAGTCCCATATCAGGAGTCCCTGGTAGAAAAGCGACTCTCACCCTTCACCAAAAAGATCCTAGGCGTACAGCTCAATCCGTACTTCGTCACCCTAGTCTTCCCGAAGCTGTACGATGGAAGAGATGACCCGGTGGTACATGTAAGGCACTACATAAATAGAATGGAGATGATGTACGCTCCGGAAGCATACATATGCCGCTACTTTGAACAAACATTAACCGGACCTGCCGCCTACTAGTTCCACAAGCTGAAACCCAACTCCATTAGCTCTTGGGACAGTTAAGCGAAGTCTACGGCAAACACTTCCTCGGATCCACCCTTACCTCGTATGTGAGCCGGCAGCTGCATGAAATCATCCAAGAACCAGACGAATCACTCAGATCTTACATCCACCGGTTCAACGAAGTCTGTATCAGCACGGATGATCTTGATTTCATCGCCGCAAAAGAAGCTCTCATTAGAGGTATGAGAACCTTGGAATCAATTCTTAGAATCTTGTTCCAACTCTCAGATTTTATATATCCGATTTTTCCTCATAGAATTGGATTTAATCGGAACCCAAAGATTTAAAAAAACCAACTGAGAGGCGCGAAAATTACCTCGATTATTTATCGATTTGAAAAATGAACTCGATTTATGACCGAGGCAATTTTTCATTCCTTTGGGACAACCCAAGCCCGTATAGCCTCAACTATTGAAAAACCGAAGCTAGGAAGCCCAGTTGGCCTTTTTTACTAGTGCTCCATAGTTAATATAGTAGCATAAGATTTTATCAAATGATGGTAAAATGTAAAATAATGAATACTTTGTAAAATAAAGTAATTATAGAAAAATCATATATATTAATATTATATGATTCCATATTATATTCCAACACGTGGTGCTAAGAGGATGTATTTATGCATTTTTTATATGTTCACATGATGTTTGAAATTTTTAAAATTTCAGGATGGCATATGAGTATTTTGGACAAGTTAAAAGGTGATTCCATCAATTATATTACAATGTGGATGACTTGCGTGCTAGAGTTGAAATGACTTTAAACGCCTAATCAGACTCCAAGATTCTAGAGACATGAGTTGGGCCAACCTTGGAATTACGTTCTTAGCAAAGTCTCTAAATTTTTTTGGTGATATTACTATCAATCAAAAAAATTGATAAATGTTTAACTGGATCCGAATGGTGAATTTATTGATTTATTTAAACGTCACTCATTCCAATATTTATAAGTGTTTAAACTTTTTATTTTAGTTCTGTTAACAAAGTTGTTTTGTTGTCAAATGAGGTGTTTTCATCATCATCTGAAATTTCAACAAAATAAACCCTGCAAATTTTCTCTGTCGAAGAACTAGACCTCTCAAATTGATTATTTTAAGTTAGTTGCAGGAAAAATTCAACTAATTTGGTTAACTTATATAATCATGAATTAAAATGAAAAGTCTTCATTTTTAAAAAATCAACACCATGCCCTAAATCCTAATGCTCTGAACATTCAAAAGTTTAAATAATTTCTTGAATTTTTAAAAAGTACATCACTTTGCCTTATCAATGTCACATGTCAAGTTTTTTTGTTGGAGAGAAAAATTTAGGGTCAATTTGATTACGCTTTCCCAAGCTGCTTTTTCGAAAAGTTCAATTTCCACGTTTTTTTATAAGTAGCAAAGTTGATTTTGGAAAAAAAAGGTCAGATAATTCCTAATTAAATATTTTAAATGATAAGAAAATGACATATTTGAAAAGTCAAAGTAAATAAAACTGATATGTAGTGTTATGAGGCAAAATAAAGCATTTTTTCCAAGTAATTATAACTTTTGAAATTTTCGGGGTGAACTTATACGTTTATGGTCATCTCATAGGGTCCCATGCATTAACCCAAAAAATAAAGCCTAATGCATCTATTTCCTTCGAATTTGACTAAAATAGTCATCTGTCATCCTAAACTCTCAAATGTGTTAGATACCTTGAATTTGTAAAAGAGTTCACTAATTCATCTTTCAGTGTAACGTGTTAGTTTCTAATTAGTTTGACTTTTCAAAAATGTCTTTTTTTTTTTATTTTTTTCTCTACCAAAAACTAACATGTGATCTTCTGAAGAAATATTAATGTATTTTTACAAATTCAAGGGGAATTTGAAATTTTTAAACATACGGAATGCCAATTAATTTTTTTTGGATAAATTTAGGAGATGATTGATTATTCTAAAATATAAAAATAAAATATGATGCAGGTTCTTACGTACATATATGATATTATTGGTGCCTTTAAGTTATAATGTGAACAAAATATAAGAGTAAGCTGATGTCAACAAATTTCTTATTTGAAGTGTCTATTGTCTTTAACAAGTTGAATAATTTTGTTTGAAGAAAACAAGTTAAATAATTCAATATACAACTTTCTCAATTCAAATATTCTCCTTTGTACACAATTATAACTAGATTTTTAAATAAAATAGCAGTTGATGTTATTGGAGCCTTAAACTCAATGGAAGGCAATGAAAATTTATACGAGTTATAAAAAAAACTCAAAATATGTGTTTGGAACTACTAATTTTAAAAAATCTCATTAAATTTGTTGGAGATGACATCATATATCAGAATAATTGATATGATATTATCCATTTAATCTAAGTTCTTATAAATTTGTTTTTAAATTCTAATCCAAAATACATTATACGAGTGAAGATCTTCCCAACTTTCTAGTAAATGTGTGATATTTGTTCGTCTAACAATCCTCATCTCGAACAAATTACCATTGATCATCCCCTCTACTGATCACTTATTTGTCCGCTAACAAATTTTTTACCACTATAATGTGTTATGTTGGAGGAAACACGTCTTATATAAAGTACTAGTTGTTTTATGAATTATATCGATGATCAAATTGGACGTACCACATTTGTTGGACACTCTAATAAGGATTCATCCGCATCACGGCTAACGTTGTGTAGTTATGACCCTGACACTACTTATTAAAAGCCCGAAGATAACACACATCCCCACAGTGATATGATAATACATGTTCTGTCTCTGTGCCATGCAACACAATTAAAATAAATTTATGTATAAGATAAATAAAATTGTATATAAAATAAATTTAATAGAATTAATTAATTTTCGAAACAATAGTTATAAACACACCTAAATACTGTGTGGATCAAAGCAGAGTAATGAAAGAAAAAAAAGGCTACAAACTAAAATTTAAGAATGTAATAACATAAACTCGGTTAGATATGTTTATTTATCGTTATCTTTATTATTATGTTATTTAACTTCAAAATGAAAAAAAAAAAATTCAAACGAACACAGGTCAATCGGTGTATTCATATTTTTTAATGGGTAATTAATTATAATTTCTTTGAATTAAATACATTAATACCCTTTAATTTCCCGTATTTTAACATTATCGTATTATAACCTTCTTGTATTTTAAATTATGTATTTTTCTATCAAAAAATTGTTAACATAATAAGTATTTGTTAGTATATTTACTTTTATTTTGTTAATATTACGAAGTCTATAATCATAGAAAATATTATTTTTGTAATTTAGAAGACATATTTATATATTTCAATGTATGACCTCACGAAATAATATAACAATATAAAACATTTTTAGACTCATTTTAGTCCCTAACATTTTAAGATATGATAAATAAGACTAATTTTCGTTCATAAACATATATTATGTTAAGAAATTCAATACAAAAAGGTATAATATAAAATATGAAGTTAACAGTAGTAAAACATGAGAAATTATAAGTAACTTTTCAAAACACAAAGAGATATGTATTATAATTATTCTGCTTTATTGTATTCAACCACTATCTTATAACCTATAATATTGAATGACCACAAATGAATGAACCGAATTAAAAAAACAATGTCGGCTGATATACTATCAACATTTTACAATATTCGTAAATGTTACCACGTAAAACTACTCCAAATGTATCGAATTTACCATAGTTATTTTCAATCAATCTTCTGAATAGTGACGCAGTGATCTAATAGTGATATATACTGTTGTTGACCGCTCAAAAATTAATTTGACGCAATTCTCTATAACCATATTTATCATAAAAAAAAATGAGATACAAACCAAACCAGTAATTAAAATGAGCGCTATCATACTTCATTAGTTATGGTTGTCCAAATATTAATAATGTGGATTAAATATTGATGACATTCTATGATTGCCCGTAAAAATATATTGCCCGTAAAAATAAAATTTCTGAAAATTTTATTTGTTTATCATCAAAGTTTCATGGTTCCACTAATTGCAAGTGGATGGAGGGTCCACTCCAACAAATGGAAAGTTATTCTCTTTTATTTTTTTTTCAAATATTTAGGTGTAAAGTTTCCCACATGCCAATAAACCATAATTGACCTCAAATAAATAAAATCCATATCTATCCATATAACTTTAAAAAATACGGATGTTAACAAAATGTCAAAATTAAAAAAAAAGGAGGCTGTCACCTTTAACCATTAATAGAACTCTTAATCACATTTGTTGAGAAAAGCAAATAACCAAAACTTGACCTACTTTCTCTCTCTACCAATTTTATCTCTCAAGAAAAGATTGATCGGACGGCTGGAGTTCAATGTTGAGCTATTCATCATCTTCTTCTTCTTCTTCATCAGTGGAAGTGATATTTGCTGTGATCGCCATCTGTACAATTGGATTTGGTGATTTAGCAACCTTTTCACAGGCTCAAACTAATGCTACTACTCACCCTGATGAAGGTATTGATTACTATTATTATGCATCTAATTAGTATAGTATAGATCTCTATACCTTCTTGTTTCTCTAACTAATTACTTCCTATGTCAGATTATAAAAGTTACTTTATTATCTAAGAATAAATTTTGAATTTTATTAAATCATGTTAGATGTTAAGTTTGCCGTTATTTTTTTGCTGACACTTACAAAAATTTCGTCTTTAAAAATATCAACAAATGGATATTCGAGAAGTGATTAGTAAAGAAATTCTGAAACAACAGATATATTCTTGACAAACTACGAAAGAGCTAAAAAGTATTATATCATTCCAAATTAGACGCTAATAACGAACTATAACCACGTAGATCCAACTGTTTAAGTTGTTTGGATAAAAATAATAGCTATTATTTGTTTTAGTTCATAGATGAAAGGATTTTTTTGAAGTTTTAATATATGGTAAAATGAAGATAGATGAATATTATCATGTGCACATGGATGTTTCAAAATCATTGAAATATCATGTGTCCAGTTCCTTTCCTTTGTTTTCTTTGATTTGTACTATTGTTGGTTTTTACCAAAAATAATAAATATAAAAGCTGTTTTTTATTAAATTAATTACGGAAATACTTTTTCTTGTCACTATTTGTTTGGGCGCAAACCATCAGTTTTGTGGAACAGTGACTTTAGTGCAATAATAGAATATCATTTTTATTTGGAAGGTGGCTCACTCCGAACAATATCATCTTAAAATAATTGATTTTTCATTTTTTTGTATAATGTATTTATTTGAACAAGTGGATTTTTACAAATAATTTTTAAAATTTGAAGACAACGTGACATTCATACACATATCTTTAGTGTTTATTAGGGTTAAAAATATTCCATTTCTCAGGGAGAATATAATTTTTTTTATTCAAAGAAAATTTTTTTTTTTTTGAAAAATCAGGATTTGATCAATATATTGAATTTTTTAGTAAGATGAGAGGTTTGACCCAACTCCAATTTTTCCTAAATCAAATTAGCATAATAATTTCAATTGACAATAATTTTTTATAAAAAAATTTCAAATTGCACTTACTTTAAATGAAAATTCTCTATTCACCCTAGATGTGACATAAATATGTTGCCTCTAGAGGTAAGAGATTCTGCCTTAATCATAGGCTAAAACATTGGTTACATTTTACAATAATTAGAAAAATTCAAATTTACAACAATTATTTATTATGTATAAATAATTTACAACAAAATATACTAATATGATATCTAAATTCCTTTTTAGAGAACGATAATCAACATTATTTAACTTTTATTAATGATTAAATTTTTTTTAATTGAACTGGTACTAATTATAAAGTGTTATATTTAGTTTACTTACCTACTTTTTACTAATTTTATATTTTGAACTAATTATTTTCGAAGTATGGTTATGCTATAATTTTAGTTTCTGCATCACTTAAACATAAAAAATCTGTATATTAATTAATTTAATCGAGAATCGTTAACTGCGAAAAGAAATATTAAAAAGAATTTCAATTGGGTAATGGGGTTTGGAATATGATTTTTTTAATTTTTTGTTTAGACAACTACAAATAACACCAAACTGTATATCATGAGAAAACCATATTATAAATAAAGGTATAATACATGATTTACCCTTGAAGTTGAGAAATTTTGTGTTGGTCTCAATTTTCACATAGCTAAAATGAACATCACTATCTTCTGCTGTTTTGAGAAAAAAAATTAAAATGATATATTAAAGAGTGAAACCAAAATAACACGTATTCTAAAAATATTGTGCAAGGGAAAATATGGTACTGGAAAATAAAATATTTTCCCATGTTTGATAACATTACTATAATACATTTTTTTTTATGTTTGTTTACATTTCTGAAAAATATTTTCCTAACACAAATTTAATTATACAATATCATATGTATATACACACACACAACATATAAGTAATTATTATATCAAAAATAAATTATATTAAATATCAATTATAGTTTAATATTTTTTTTGAAAAACAATTATATTTTAATATAAAAATAAATGTAAATGAAGGAGGTGAATGTGGTGGTGACGGTAAAGGAAGTGGTGGGTGGAGGAAGTGGTGGTAATTATGGTAGAGTAAGTGGTGGTGGTGGGGTGGAGGAAGTGGTGATGGTGGTGGTTGTGGTGATGTGGATGAAGTAGTGGATATGTTGATGTGCATGGTGGTGGTGGCGGTAACGGGGTGGAGATGTGGCGGTGGCAGCGGAGGGGTGGAGGAGGAGTTGGTGGTGATGGTAGCAGTAGTGGAAGGGAGGAAGTGATGAATGCGTTGGTTTTGATGGTGGTGTCCAAGTGTAGGTGATGCTGATGGCAGTAGTAGTGAGGTGGTGGTGATGATGATGATGATAGAGGAGTGGAGGAACTAATGGATATGTTGGTTTGGATGAAAGAAGTTGCAATGATAAGAGTTGAAGAATGCGAAGTAGAAAAGTGGGGGGAAACTTTTCCACCTTTTTACACTACATTCATGTTGACTTGTATCTTCCTTACACTTTTGTATTTTCCTGCTCAAACAGAGGATCTAAAATTACTTTGTGTATTATTCTTGCGGAAATTGATAATGTCAGTTCTTGTTTCAAATTGTACGATGAAACTGGGAATGATTTGTTTCTGAGCTTTTATTTACAGAGAGTTTCGTTAAAAATGGCGGCATTGCCACTGTTTGACCGTATACCTAACTTGTAAAAATTCTGAAATTGCAGCAAGAGCATTGAACTCTATTTTTCAACAATGGAGAATTTCAGCTAACAAAGCTCAATGGAACGCAACCGGAGAAGTCTGCAGTGGGGCGGCTCTCGGTCAATCTCCGATAATCGACAATGAGGAGTACAATCCCTTCATCAAATGCGATTGCTCTGATAACAATGGCACCATTTGTCACATCACTGCCTTGTACGTTCTTTTTCCTATTTTCTGCCTTCTATCTGTTTGATTAAATGCCCCACTGGCAAAAAATTTGCTCACCTGATCTAGTATGCGGTTTATTTCCCACTTCCCAGAATTTACAATGCTAACACTTGATCTGGTTTTATGGTTGAGTTATTGAGTTGTTTTCCATCTGATTTGCAGGAAAGTTTATGCAATTGATGTTGTGGGTGTGATTCCAGATGAGCTTTGGACTTTGACTTTTCTTACCAACATGTATGGTTTATTATTGTACTTTTTTTAGTTTCTTCTTTTCTCAGACAAAATGTTTGTTTTGAATAATGTTGTATGATTTTGAAACATTTGCCACCTCTTACATACAAAGTTTTTTCCCACCATAATCACAACTGTCTAGAATGAACTTTAGTCTATTCTTGGTTTTGCATGGTGAACGAAGTACCACTGCCAAATGTTTAGCTACTACATGCATGCTTTTCCGTCTATTTTACCGCTTATGATTCTAATTTGTAAACGACAAGGGACAAATGTTTTATAATCACAAGACGTAACTCAAAAGCAAACATTTTGTACAAGACATTTTCTACTGTTTAATTCACCATTTCTAATCAAACCGCTCTTCAGATGTTTACTGCAGACTTTGAAATTCTTAATGTTAATATTAGGCCAGTGGAGAATTTTCTTCTCCTTTATTTTCTTCGTAAACATGGGAAAATATGATTGCTTTCAAAATTTGTTTCTGTAATCCCAGATGCATGCTTTGCTATATTATGTCAACTAGCGGATGCTAACTTAAATTTCATTTCTTACAGGAAGTTGGATCAAAATTTCTTGACTGGTAGGTTGTCTCCCGCAGTTGGCAATTTGACTCGCATGCAATACTTGTAAGCTGGAATAAAACCGTGATTAGTTGAAATTCATGATTATATTATTTTTCTTTTTGCTGATATTATACTTACAATTCTGTTAGCTCTGTTGGCATCAATTCACTATCTGGCGAACTTCCTGAGGAGCTTGGTTTGCTTACCGATTTAAGATTAATGTAAGCCTGATCATATTGTGATACAAGTCTACTGTTTTTTCACCTAAGGATTCATTTCAATTTTAGTTGCAAAGAAAATTTTGCATTGTTGTGCTTAGTAGCATTGATGTTGACTGCTTGTGTTGCTCGCTGCAGTTTACCCTTCTTTATGATATAATAATCAATTGTACAAGAACATCTAATTCTGGTGTTGTCTTACTGTACAATTCATTACTTAGATTACTCAATTGCTGGAACTCATTTTTTGTTTTATTTCTCAATCTCACAGTGCTTTTGGATCGAACAACTTCTCGGGTCCTCTGCCATCTTCGCTGGGAAATTGTATAAAACTAGAGCAAATGTAAGTTGGGAGTTATGTTTATTTCCCAGTCTTTTTTTATGTCCTCTCTTTACTTCTTAATTTAGGTATGCAAGAAGATTTTAGAGAAATAGCAACTTCAACATTTGGGGTTATGAGAGGACTAATGAAAATTCTTTATCTTTATAGGTATATTGACAGTTCAGGAGTAAGTGGAGAGATTCCACCAACATTTGCTAACCTGCAAAACATGAAAACATTGTAAGAACAAATTAATAATTCTACATGTAAAATCCTTCTCCTACACAAACGCGCACACACACACACACACCATGGTGATTTCTTCTTTTGATGAATTATTGCCACCTGTTTCAGGTGGGCATCAGATAATGAATTTACAGGCAGAATACCAGACTTCATTGGAAATTGGTCGAATCTCGTCACTCTGTAAGACTATTTTTCTGATAATTTTTAAGATTTTCTTCTGATCGTGTCATGTTTAAGTTACTGCAAACCTGAGATCATATATTGCATACAGCTTGATGTCAAAATTGGTACACTTTAAAAAAATTAATAGAAAATCTAGTAGCTATGTTTCCAACAGTTGCATACTTGCATCAATGACAAATGCTTGCAGTCAAATGACCCTACTCTTAAATGTATTTGCAGAAGGTTTGAAGGAAATTCCTTTGAAGGACCAATTCCGTCTGCTCTATCCAACCTAACTTCTTTAACAGAACTGTGAGTGTTTCACTATGGGTAAAAAGTTTTCAGTTTCTGCCTTAATGGCCATTTAAGCTAATTTTCGGCCAGTAAAGTAATTCTGACCAATTTTCCGGCATAGCTGCTCAAAGTGGCGAGTCAAAAGTCATATTCAATTGCCAGAAGATTGCTATGTGAGATCATGCCCATAACTTGGTAAAGATATTTCTAAATTACAACATGGCGAAATCCTGACCATACATGTGTCACATAATATACGGGTTTATAAATCTCATGTGGAAGTGATCTGGCAATTGTGTATGGCCTTTGACTTTACACATAAGCAACCCGGTCATGACAATTGATTGGAATGACTTACTTGGAGTTGGAATTATACTTTGGAAATTTTTTAGCCCTTTCATTTTATAATGCAAATCTAGAAACTGAAACTAATGATGATGGAATTATAGGAGAATAAGCGATGTGTCAAATGGGAGCTCTTCAGTGGCATTTATTAATGAGATGAAGTCTTTAAATCAATTGTAAGTAATAAATGTCTTCTTATTATCATCAATGCTTTTCCTCAAATGTTAAATGTCTCATCAACTGATGTCCTGCAGAGTGCTAAGGAATGTCAATATTTCTGATTCAATTCCATCTAATATTGGAGAGTTCCAGAATTTGACATTCTTGTGAGTTTATACTTATTTCATTCATATTAATGGAACTCCTTAAATGTAAATTAGCATTTATAATGTGCTGGTTATCTTTATTCTATATTCTGAAATATTCTATTGATTTTATCTAGGGATTTGAGCTTCAACAACTTAACTGGCCAATTACCAGAGATGCTTTTCAATTTGAGCCAGCTCAATTTCTTGTAAAAATCATCTCTTCTTATTTATACATTTTTAGATACGTTTTGTATAAAAAAGTTGATGTTTCTTTCATTAACAGGTTTATTGGAAACAACAAGTTAAATGGTCCTCTACCAGCACAAAAAAGTTCATCACTAAACAATATGTAAGTATATTAATATATGAGTGTAATTTTGAAATTTTAAATGCTCCTTGGTTGGATTATGTGCTTAGACGTCTATTTGCCTCGTGTTTTACGCAATGTTTATCTTTGCCCTTTACCTTATGATTTTTGAAACAGTTATGTCATGTCATGTCTTACAAAAATGTTTGCCTTTTGCCTATCCATTTATACGAAGTACAATCATTTGCACCAAAATAGAAAAAACACATGTGTAGTATTTAAAGGTTTTAGTAGCGATAATTCATTCACCGTTTTCATTTTTGCATAACCACGAGTCAATATATTTTTAATCTACCACAAGAGCGTTTTCTAGTCTGTTATATAATTCAAACTCGCATGAGAGACGACAAAAACAAACATGTAGTATATGACACGGAGCAGATGTTTCAAAATCATAGGGTTAACAAACATGTAATATAGATTAAGTAAATTCTGTCTAGTCCAGTCTCGTTTCAAAAACAAACATGTAATAAAGATCAACATTTCTAGCTAGTAGAAGTTCTTTTTACCTCTCTGTCAAATAGTTGATGCCTACAAAAATCCTGATGATTGAAATTCAATGAATAGCTAACTAAGTTGCATTTACATTTTTCTTTTATCTATGATTGCAGAGATGTATCATACAACAATTTAGAAGGGAGCCTTCCTTCTTGGGTCAATGCTCAAAATTTACAAGTGTACGTCCCAGGTTCTTTTGAACAGTTATCTCTGTAAAACATGTGGATTTATCGAAGAGGTTACTGATGAAAGAAACTTTCTTTATTTTATTCATTGTGTCTATGCAGTAATTTAGTGGCCAACAACTTCACAATAAACCTGTCAAACACCAGGTAATTCTTTTGTTCGAGTGTTAACCTTGTTTTATATAGTCAAGTTTTTTTCTTATAATCTAATCATCATAGGCTTCATCAACTGGAATGCCTTCAAAATTCTCATTTGTCTTTTACTGCGCCATTTATACTCATAAAATTCTCAATTGTTGTACTGCACCATTAATTTTCATATAAGAAGAACTACATTCAACATACAAGAACTGACCATTTTAGTTCTGTTTAAAGAATTAATGCTTGGCATCTGCAGTTTCTTTTTGTCACTGTTTTTACTTTCCTCCTGCTTTCAGTGTTTTGTCAACAGACCTGAATTGTCTTCAACGTAACTTTCCCTGCAATCGAGACCCTCCAGTCTGTAAGTGTACTCTTCTTCAATTCTTTGCTTTTTTATGGTGGAAGGCTATATTTGGTAAAAAGGGCCATAGTCGGAACACGGAAGAAAGATTTGTTTACTTAATATGGATACAACCATTCAAACTTCTGCTTGTAGTCTTATACTAGGCATGCATGTGACAAGACCTTGAGATCACCTATTTTGACTTTGATTTTTTGTTTTGTTATCTAAATTATGTTCATATTTTCTAATTTTACATATGGATTATTGAAATGAATTTGAAGACCCAAATGACAGCTCAACTCCGTGTCAAAATCAAGTCGTTATTATGTCAAAATTTTCCCCTTGTCTATTTTAAAACAAGAAAAAAAATAAAAAACTTACTCTAGTCCAGCCAAAAAAAAACCCAAACGTAATTGTCCACGTGTCGACATAGGTTCATTGATGTGTATCGGCTTTGTGGTGCCATTTCAGCATTCGTATTAGAAAATTGGTTGTAATGACTTAATTAGAGCTAAAATAAAATTTATTAAAAGAAAATTCCTTTAAATAAAAACTATCAACTTCAATGACAATGAAAACTTTTTATCCGCAATGTATAAACTAGGAAATTGTGTATGATTTTCAACTTTTGAATCAAGACAATTCCTGAAACTTTTCCTGACTTCCCCTACTTTGTCTTTGTTCAAAGATTCGCAGTTTGCAATTAAATGCGGTGGTCCACAAATCAGTTCCTCCAACAACATTGTGTATGAGAGGGAAAATGAGACTCTTGGTTCAGCAACATCTTATGTTTCCGACACAAGCAGGTGGGGTGTTAGTAATGTGGGGTATTTTACTGGATCGAGCAATCCTCAGTATACAGCCATCTCGTTGTCTCAAGCCACAAATACACTTCAACCTGAGTTGTTTCAGACAGCAAGACTCTCCCCCTCATCATTAAGATACTATGGTCTGGGTCTTCAAAATGGCAATTATACCCTCACCCTTCAGTTTGCTGAAATAGTCATCGAGGACGGTAACACGTGGAAGAGTCTTGGGAGACGAATCTTTGATGTTTATATCCAGGTCAGTCCTGTCACCTGAATTTTTTTATGTAAAAGAATTTTTTACTGCCTAGTAAAAACAAAATAATTTTATCATTAAGTTATTACTTATTATTAAATGTATAACGAGACTCAAATTTTTGACCTCCCACTTGGGAAGACCTGTCATTATCATATAGCTATATGTATATTTACTAGTGTGGTGAATTCTCTGCATAACATTCTATAGCTTTATTGAGATAATGAAAGTTGCGTAAGGTCCATTTGTCTGATATTATATACAAAATGTTTGTCTTTGCTACCTCTCTTATTTGAAACATTTGTCTCCTAACTTGTGCAAAATGCCTGCCCTGTCTATGATTTTGAAAAAAATATCCTCGTTGATATATACAAATTACAACTATTTGCACCAAAATAGACTGGAAAATGTGCATATCGTGGAATAAACATTAAATGACTCATGATTTCAAATGTTTACTTACTGCACACTCGTTTTTTTGTCTACTTTGGTGCTGCTGATTGTAGTTTCTGTATGACAAGCAGCAAATGTTTCCAATTCATAGAACAGGGGCTAATATAAGCGTTTTGTATAAGGTGGAAAATATTTCAAAATCACAGGACAACGGAACGCAAATGCTTTTGTTAAATCTTATAAGTAATAAGTTCTGGGTTTAGCTTCCTGTCGAAAATCTTAAAATATGTTGATTACATATCAAATCAAATTTTTGTACTGTTGTTTTCCGTCAAAGATCACATTTCTTCATTTAAAATCTATTAAAGTGTTGAAGTTGTTATTTCAGGGGAATCTTGTTATAAAGAATTTCGACATAAGAAAAGCGGCAGGGGGGGTCTCGAAACGAGCAGTTGTAAGGAACTTCAACAATATCTCAGTCTCAGAAAATTACCTTGAAATCCATTTGTTTTGGGCTGGAAAGGGAACTTGTTGCATCCCTTTCCAAGGTACATACGGCCCTTCTATTTCCGCTATCAGCGCCACCCCAGGTATTACAGCTTACTACACAATTTATCGATTTTCACCCTTTTTTCTAAACAGGCCATTGAGTTCTAACTGTGAGATTACACGCAGAATTTGTACCGACTGTCACAAACAGACCTCCAAGCAGTGAAAAGGATAACAACACTGGTCTCATTGTCGGAATTGTCGTCGGGGTTGGTGTAGTAAGCTTTCTGCTTGTGTTTGCCGTTTTCTTTGTCGTTCAAAGACGAAAAAAGCAAAACACCTACGATTACGAAGAAGGTACTAAAAAACTTGTGTTTTTCTCTGTTGTGTTAGTGAATTAAATAAGTTTTAATGTTTTATCGTTTTATTAAATACGTTGGAGTGCAGATCTCCTGGGTTTAGATGCTAGTACTTTTAGCTATGCCGAAATGAAGACTGCTACAGAGGATTTCAGCCCTGCCAATAAACTTGGAGAGGGAGGATTTGGACCAGTTTTTAAGGTATGAATGCTCTTTATGTTTTCCGATTCAGAAAATACGATTTTTTGTGTCATTGATAATAATAAGGCGATTCTACTTGAGTTTTTTTTTTTCAAATAGTAGTATTATACTATGTGCAGTTAAATTTATGGACACCGTGAAAATATTTGAATGGACCCATCATACTGATCAATTCTTGCAAAAAGACTTCTATAAGTGGTGGATTTTACTACTCTTTCCATATCAAAATAATTGTCATTGTAAAGTTATTTGTCAATACCAAGGTCATTTTAATCAAACCAATAAAAATACTTACTTACCTCTATGACTTTTGTTAATTTGAAAGTTGATTGGATACTTTATTTTTTTTTATCAAATTCAATGTGCATTAAATAAGGGTATAATGGACCAAATGTTTAGAAAGTTGCATTCGAATCCGAAAACGACACTTATTTTAAAATTTTTCTAAGGTCCTAAAAAGACGGTTATTTTGAAATGGAAGGAGTAATCAGTTTCAATAACATCCCCTATTGCTTTACCTAATTTCTAAAATTTTTCATCACTCATCTTTTATCTTTCATTTACTAGTTTCTAACTTTTTATACATAGATAAAAACTATAGATTAGTTTTTTTATATATATTTTAAAATAATTTTTTTTATATTACTAAAGGAACCCCATGATAAAATAAGTCCGAATTCGCCACCGGTCCTTATCCGAATGCTGTTGTCTACAGGGAAAACTTAACGACGGGAGAATAGTCGGAATTAAGCAACTTTCAGTAGCATCCCACCAAGGAAAGAGCCAGTTTGTAACAGAGATTGCTACGATATCCGCTGTCCAACATCGAAACCTTGTCAAACTCTACGGTTGCTGCATCGAAGGACAGAACCGACTCCTTGTCTACGAATATCTCGAGAATAAAAGTCTCGATCAAGCTCTATTCGGTACACCATTTTGCTATTACTAATAAATACATGCTCCAAAAATATGGCGAAATTAACGTACCGAAATATCTGATAATGCAGGAGAAAGTAGTTTGAATCTCGACTGGAAGACACGTTACGAGATCTGCTTGGGAGTGGCGAGAGGCTTAGCTTATCTCCACGAGGAATCGAGGCTTCGAATTGTACACCGAGATGTGAAGGCTAGCAATATACTTCTTGATTCTGATCTTACCCCGAAAATTTCTGATTTCGGTTTGGCTAAGCTCTATGATGACAAGAAGACGCATATAAGCACCCGAGTTGCTGGAACAATGTAAGATCTTTCTAAACAAGTCCCTTGTAATCTAGTCAAAATTAATGTTTACTTGTTTAACAAGTAACGTTGGAAATGTAGAGGGTATCTAGCTCCCGAATACGCTATGCGCGGCCAACTAACGGAGAAGGCGGACGTTTTTAGCTTTGGAGTTGTCGCTCTCGAGGTCATTAGCGGGAGGCTGAATTCTGACTCGAGCCTCGAAGAGGAAAAGATATACCTTCTCGAATGGGTAAATTTACGAAAAACTAAGGGCCTGTTTGCTGTTACGAAAAGTTTCGCTCACAAACTTTCCATAAAACAATATATTTTGGCATTGGACGAAAGATTTTGACTCTTGATACTGATTAATCAGAGTCCGTTTGCTATTAATTTCCCAAATGCCGAAATCTGTTGTCATGGAAAAAGCTTGAAAATGGAGCTTTTCGGGACAACCACCTAACTTGTTTAGTGCTCAGCTAAATTAAAAGTTTGTTTGGGATTGCTGTTGTGAAAAGTTTCACATAAAAACTTTCAACAAAACAATGTATTTCGACACTGGACAAAAGATTTTGACTCTCAATACCAATTAATCAGGAACTGTTTGCTATTAATTTCCACTGCTTTTCCAGACAGCAACCTGAAAAACCTTGAAAATGGAGCTTTTTGGAAAAGCAGTACGGGAAAGAAATCCCAAACCGACTCACCATAATTTTGTCCGTAAAATGATTCACCTTCTATCCATTTTCTAGGCCTGGCACCTGCACGAAAACAACCGGGAAAAAGAACTGGTAGACTCAAGGCTATCAGAATTCGACGAGGAGGAAGTAAAACGATTAGCCGGAGTCGCTCTTTTGTGCACCCAAACTTCACCAAACCTCCGGCCATCAATGTCTCGAGTAGTAGCCATGTTATCCGGTGATATTGAAGTGAGTACGGTAAGTTCAAGGCCTGGATACTTAACTGGCTGGAAATTCGACGATACGAGCAGTTTCATGACCGATAACTTTACGAGAGGAACCGACAATAGTTCTAACAACGTTTCGTCTTCAAATGCAAGCAACGCGGAGGATCCTCAAATAAGTTCCAAACCCATGCTACGTGAGATCATTGGAGACGGTAGATAAGAAAAGGGCATGATTTTGCTTTGATTTTTTTCGAGTGAGATACTATTGTACAAATTTATACTATGAGTTTTTTTTTGATGAATATGGATTTTGAAGAGGCCAGGTTTTCGAACCCAGAACCTTGCATCTTTATTTTGGGAGATGTACCAATTGCGCTGCACTCAATTGGTAGTGTGAATAATTATGTGTGCGCTTGATCATGTAAATTATACCATAACAAATGTTTTTCTCAAACTATATTAGTGAGTATATTGTATCTAATACATGTTTGGTTCATGGAATGACTCTTTAAGTAATAATCTTATAAGAATGAAAATTGTGAAATATTATGAACTTTCTAATTATTCATCGTAATGGTTATTCTTTCCACTTCAAATGAAATAGATATTCCATGAAATGAAAAATTGTAAACGATGAAAATAATACAATACGAACATGTCATCATATTTCATAGTTTTCAATGAATAATCTTTCCATGAACGGACCCTTGATCTTCTTATACAGCTAAAAGCAAAACTGAATTTGTTTATAATGAAATTGAACCCTGCAATTTTACTTTGTTGAAGAAATTAGCCCTCTCAAGTCTCAAATCAAATTGAAATATTCAATTAATTTGGACAACCTATAGACTAGGAAGTCGAAGACAATCAAAATTCTTGATTTTAATAAATAAATAGTAAATAATATTCTTATCTGAATAGTACTATGATGTGAAATGATTAGGAGACGGAGTCATCTAAACTGATTTTGACGTTGACAAATTTCTAATTTGAAGTGCCCGTTGTCTTTAATTCTTGAATGAAATGATAATTTCGAAATTTATTCTGGTCTACTTAGTTATATTAATGGAGTCAATATTTAGTTATTTATATATTGAAATCCAAGTACCTCCACTTGCAAAAGGAGGCAACATGACCATTTTGGATATAATTTACTCATTTGGTATATGTAGTAGACATGTTATTTATTCAATCTCTGTAACTATGTTATTCTTTTTTATCCACATCTTCTTGTTAAAATTTCGTTAATGTACCACATGCATTTTATACAAAAAGGGGAAAAAACTAATCACATACACGCAAAGATTAAATGATTAACATATATAGTCAAAAAATGTGCAGATTAATGGTATCACATGAAAAATAACTTAACTACAATAAATAAAATTTAAAACGTAAAATTTGTAAGAAAAAACTGGTGAAATAGATGTCAATCTCCATTCTGATTATCCCGATTGCTTTCAAAGTGGAAAAAAAAAAAAATCAAATGAACACAAGTCAACTGTGCATATTTGTTTTTTCATATTAAAGTTCCAAGTTTGCGTGTTTATAACTCAGTAGATATTGCTAGGTATGTACTGAGAGTCGATGGAGACCGACACCACCTCATACGTCCAAGCCTGCCACTAGTTCTAAGAAGTGGATTCTAGTAAAAATTGACCACTTTTCCAAACAGATTTTTAAGCAGTTTCCTTAGGCCTTGAATTGATTGTTTGAGAAATTTACCACAAATAATACATAACACAAGCCCCTAAGTTCCATAATTTCACAAGGACCACCTTCTTAAATAAACATTTTATCTCTTATTTAATGTGATTTTTTTAATTTAAATAAATGAATTTATCTCTTAAATCGGTGTAAACTTGAGTCGTAATAATGTTTTGGATGTTTTGTTTTATCTGTAAAAAAAATCCATGTTGACAACTATTAACAAACTAGATTTTGCGTACATTTATACCTCTTTATACCGAGGTATAAAAGCATTATATGTGTTGAATTAGCCTAGAACGTGGTTCCACGCGCTAATTTGCTAACTGAAGTTGACTCCAATGCTCCTCTTCGTCGTGGTCTGAAGGTTTCTGCAAAACAACGAACGTCGCTATGGGGGACTAGCCATGTGGCCGGCGTAGCCTCTCCGATGCTTAAGTTAGATCGGATTGAAGAGAGGAGGCAGGGAGTATTATGTGATTTTAGAATACGTACATTTGCGTGATGACCCAAATGGTCCTTTTATACTCATTGAACGTCCCCAAGTCTGATCCAAAGTGTGAATCATCTAGAGTTCTAGTTTGAATGGATCTTTATCCTGTTGACAGGATAAAATTTATCTGAAGTGAGAGTTCCAATTATGGAGATCTTTTTGGAGACTCGGAGTTTTAATTGAACTCTTTGTTGGCGTCGGTCCAGGCGGACAAGCCGACTCAGCTTGGTAGCCGCCTAGACATTTCTCTGAAATCGGGGAAGACTTTGTTTCTTCCAAATTTGGGGCGGATATAGTCCGCCTGGATGATTACCGGGGCTTTACTCTCGAGGCGGATGGGATCCGCCTGGATCGGTAGGAACATTCCTAACCTTATTGTAATATCTTTCCCTGATTCAGGCGGATGTAGTCCGCCTGGGTTTTTTGCATGGCATGTCATTATTTGACCATCTTAACAGAAGTTCCCCATCAGTGTGAGAGCTTCTTGAGGAGCTTGTGTTTGGGATCCTCCTAGTTCAGGCGGATTTATCAACAGGGACACGTGTCTAGGGTATACGTGTCTTGAGCGCTAAGATGAAAAGTTCACGTCTTTTCAAATTTTAAATGTGAGGTAGGCAGCACTCCACATGTCTTTCCTGGGGAAAACATCCCCTCATATGCCCTTTCAGCTCTATATAAGGGTTCCATTTTCTCTTTTTACCATTTCTGCGAAATTTCTTTCCTTCTCCTTATTCCGGCGATCTGCTTTGCGCGTTCTGCTTTGAGCGTTCATTTCCAACCTTACCTCCAGCTTCATCTTCAACTCTAATCCTTTTTGCAAGTAAGTCTTCAAAACTTTCTTCCTTATTTATCGCGATTACTCAGCAGAATTAGCATGGTTTTTGCTCTTCATTTTTGCGTTATTTGGGTTCTGTAATGAACACTTGTTGCATGTATGTTTGATGTTGATGACGATTAGATGTGTAGAGAACTAATTTTGCTGTTGATATATTTCCAAGCATGCGCTTTAACTAAAATCAGCCATATGCATTTCCCAGAACTGTTCATATGATTTTTCCAGAATTGCCTTTACCTATGTTGTTTGATCTTAGGAATCAGTTTGTTGAAGTTAAATGATGTTTGTGCTTCAACTTAGTGTTAGATCCTAGATACCAACATAGGTAACAGAAATGTTGTTTATGCCGCCTCGAACTGACTAGAGATCCTTTAGGATTTTTCTAACTGATTAGGATTTTAATAGGTGACAATGACCGATTCCGCCTCCTCCAGTAGTAGCCAATTTGATAGAGAAATAGCTGAGACAAACTCAAAATACTTCAAGCCTTTGAACGTAGATTATTCTGACTATTTCTCAACCTCTAGGGCACCCCATCTGATTGAAGTCATGTTTGAGTCGGATGGAAGCAGGGCATCTCGTAGTAGGTCTGCCTCCTCTTCACAGTCTTCTTCTGTGACAGCTTGGGTCAAGTTAGATGAAGAAATGGATCGGACTCCCGCGATGCCGCCTAGAACAGCAATTAGGGTATCCTCTCGCTCAAAAAGAATGAAGAAGAGATCCATCCACCCCATGAGGTGGCATGTGGTCACCCGGCCTGAAACTTTAGCCAAGGGAAAAGGAAAAGCTAGGGAACTAGTGAATAGGACGCCTAAAGTTGACCTTATCAAGTTGGTTCAAGACCGGGTCGATCTGGAATTTGAGATGGAGGTTTTTCCCTGGCTTGAAGAATGCGAAATAATGCTGCCCTCCCAAGCTCAGCGGATCACCCATCCTCCTGAAGGATACTTTGGAATCTACATGGACCCGATTTGGTTAGGGTTTGTTTATCCACTTCCTGAGGGACTCAGGGATGTACTGAGGGGATTTCATCTTAGTCAAGCTCAGATTCACCCCAATGCTTGGATTGACTTGGTGGGGTATTATTTAATTTGTGTGGGGTTAGAGATGCAGTTTGATGCTGAGTTCTTCAAGCGGATCGCCTCGTTGAGGAAGACCGCGATCGAGGATCTGTATCACTTTGCTCACCGAGGCAGTTTCTAGAAATTTTTGAATAAAGTAGACTCTGTGAAACATTTCAAACACTACTTTATCTTTATCAAGAAAGAGGACCGTCACCCTTGGTTCCCAACTGAGTGGAACCTTTCCCCAGATCTAGCTTGCCATTCTACCAGCTCGGACCATAGGGCAGATGTTTTTAAAACTCTTAGGAAGGGAGTATGGCTGTGCCAAATCATTAGTTGGGCCATGGCGAAAAATATTAGGATTATTGAGCCTGGTCAACCAAAGCATATTTATCATGCCGGGCCACAAGTTTTCCCAAGTACTTAAATCTTTCCTTTTCCTTTTAGTGTTTAATTTTCCTTCTACTAGTGATCTCGTGCAACAAGCTACCACGGGATCCAAAGGCAACAAACGTTCCAATGAACGAATTGAGCTTGAACTTATTAGGGGTTCGGCTAATGCAGTTCCAGGTATTCGAGGTGGAGATCCGAGCAAGAGGAAAAGGAAGGGTAAGGCTCATACTGTTGGGGAGGTTCCGGAGATCGTTGCTGAGCCGCCTCATTCTCCTAAGACTAGAGAGGCTTCCCATCAGCCGGTAAGAACTTAAATTCCCCTTTTTAACTTGTTTGTTTGGTACTTAAGTTGTTATCTCTATTTCAGGGTGCCAACTTGGACATCCCTGCGGACTCATCTAGGCCAGTTAGCACCGAGTCTCTTCAGGTGGATCTGCTATCATTTACAGGTGAGGGCAATCCCTCCATATATACCGCCTCAATCTAGAGCGTCTTAAGGACCATCTTGCCCCTCCCAGCGGAAAAGAACATCTTGGCGGCTGAGACCTTGCTTCAGTCATCCAAAACTCTATTCATGATGTCCACTAAGGTTCTTCCTTCTTTCTGTTTATGGTTTGTATTTTCATTTTTGTTCACTGTTCATAGCGTGTTGGTTTATCCAGATGGCTTCTCGAGCGGCTGAGTTGACCCAGAAAAGTCAGGACATGGCGCACCTAGAGCGGACTCACAAAATCACAGCTTGAGAGCTGGAGAATACCAATAAGAAGGTCGAAGTGCTCGAGGCGGCCAATATTGAGTTGAGCCGGTAGCTGGAGGAAGCCAACAAAAAGGCGAAGGAGATCCAAAAAGAGGGCTGAGGAGCTGGCTTGAGCTTGGGATAACCTGCAAAACACCATCTCAAAATATGAGGTAGAGGTTCCAAAAGTAGTCTCCGATTATAGCCAAGCTATGCTTAACATGGCGGTGGATGGTAGCAAATATGGGTGTCTAGTTTTTTAGGCTTGTCGAGCTCGCCACCCGGATCTACCTAAGGATCTTTTGATGGGAGTGAAGTATCCCAACAATCCGGATGAGGAGGAGACCACCCTAAATGAGTCAGTAGAGGAGGAGCCGGAGAAAGGAGATGATGTCGAATCGACCAACCCCGAATCGTAGATTTTAGCTTTATTTTCCTTTTCAACATTTTTGTAAGAATATTTCAACCTTTTTGGGCCTTTTAATGGTATATTATTTTTCCACCTCGAGCGTTATTGTGTACCTTTTTACCGTCTGAATGGCTCCTTTACTGTTTATTTTGCTGCCTTCATGGTTCTGTGCCTATCACTTAGTGAAGTTCTGTGCTTTTGTGCCGCCTTAATGGTCTGTTATTCATCATTTAATTATACTTTAGGTCTTATGCTTTTTAAGCCACCTCAATGATCTTATGATGTTTAGGTCTTATGCATTTGAGCCACCTCAATGGATTTATGTTTGCCATTTTATGATATTTAGGTCTTATACGTTTGAGCCGTCTCAATGGCTCTATGTTTTCCATTTTATGATAGCTAGGTCTTATGCGCTTGAGCCGCCTTAATGATATTTAGGTCTTATGCGTTTGAGCCGCCTCAATGGCCTTATGTTTGCCATTTTATGATACTTAGGTCTTATGCTTTTGACCGCCTGAATGTTTTAAGCGCTTTTATTTTATTGTTTGTGCAATCTCAAAGTATGATCAGTACTTAAATGTGCACATTTTGAAAATAATTACTTTTTATTGAATAAATTAAAAAGTACATCCGGGAATTCTACGCATCTGGTATCTATCTCTTCTAAGGGTTTGCCGCCTCGTTAAAAACCTTTAAGACAAAACCTATTGGGAAAAAGTCCTTAAAAGGAAAAGAGTATGACCGCCTGGATCTCTCTAAGAGTCGTAAGCCATGCAATATGGCCTAAGCTTTGCTATGTTCCACGTTCTTGGGACCTCCTTTCCTTCCATGGTCTGTAACTTGTAGGTTGCTGGTCCGATAACTTGTGAAACTTTATAGGGGCCTTCCCAATTCACCCCCAGCTTACCTTTTCCCTCTCGCACTTGTGAGGCGGTTGCGTCCCTTAAGGACCATGTCTCCTTCTTGGAGGCGGATTTCTCTGACATTCCTATCATGGTATTTGGCGATCCTAGCTTTGTAAGCTGCCATAAGGATGCACGCCCTCTCATGTTTCTCTTGTAGATCGTCAAGATAATATCTCATGTTGATGTTATTCTCTTTTTCCATGTAGTAGGCCACTCGGTCAGATAGAGGACTGATTTCGATGGGTAGAACCGCCTCGACCCCATATACAATTGAAAAAGGTGTTTCTCCGGTAGATGTGCATGAGGTCATTCAGTATGCCCATTGCACATTAATCAACTCATCTGGCCAGACTCCATTTCTTTCCATCACCCTTTTCTTTATTCCTTAATCGAGCGTTTTATTTGTAATTTCCATCTTGCCATTAGTTTATGTGTGGCCCACTGAGCTGAAGTGGGTTTCAATCTTCAATTCCTTGCAGAAGTCTTGGAATTTGCTGAATGTGAATTGTGTACTATTGTCTGAGATGATTCAGTGTGGTACTCCAAATCGCATTATGATGTTCTTTTTGATAAAATCCAGAACCCTTTTTGGTGTGATATTGCTAAGAGCGGCCGCCTCGACCCATTTGGTAAAGTGGTCAATGGCCACTAGGATCCATTTTCTTTGTCCGCTTGCTTCAGGAAGAGGTCCCGTAATGTCAATTCCCCATGTTGCGAATGGCCAGGCGGTCAGTAATGGGCGCTGTACTGCATGGGGAATGTGATATTTTTGTGCATGGATTTGACATTGATGGCAAGATTTGACGTATGTTTCTGCATCCAGGTTCATAGACTCCCAATAAAAGCCAGCGAGGCTTACCCTTCTAACTAATGTTACTACAGCCTGGTGGGATCCACAGTCTCCTTCATGAAGTTCTTGTAGTATTTTGGCTCCTTCTTGAGCCGTTATGCGTTTTTCCCAGGCGTCAGAGTACGATTTTCTGTAAAGCTCCCCGTTTAGTAAAGAAAATCGCATGACTTTCCTTACAGTTTTGGTAGCCTTGATTTTATCATTCTGTGAGCGGGCGATACAGAGCGGTGGGCCGAGAGCATGCGATTTCATAGGCACGGTCCATCGGGGTGTTTAAAAAAAGAAGCACCGGGTCGGGGACCTGGATAAAAGGTTGAAAAGAGAGGGCGAAAATGTTTTAGATTGGTTCGAACCTGAATCTGCCATCTCTTAGTTTAGAGTCGCCACCTAGATTAGTTCTTTCCAGGAATTAGAGTCTTGTGAGGCTTAACGTCCGAGGACGGCCCACTAAGACACAGGGATTCGGGTCCGGGATAAGTTACTTATTTCTTAAGTGATTACATTATATTACATCTATAGAAAACCGTATTTTCTTAATTGCGCATATTCGCACTTAGGTCTTTTTTAGACTTTATATGCATGATTCACATATAGAAAAATCAGTAAATACATCCACAAAACAGTAAGTAAATGCGAAAAGTAAATGCGGAAAATAAAATTACAAGGCTTTCAAAAATCGGGAGATGCAACTGCCCGCTACCCTATTAATTACATTTCCTCGAAAATATGTGCAATACCCGAATAAAAAAAAAAGCCTAAACATACATCTAACCTGCATCCACAAAGGTTAGCACAAGGGATATCACATATGTTCGATTTGATTTTAGCAAGGCCCGTGTGGCCTAATTAAAACATCGAAAATTTTAAAGTTGTTAATTTAAATAAAAATAGTTCAATTTTATTTACATGTTTGTTGATCAATTTTATTAATGAAAATGATCGCATAGCATAAGGTGAGGTCTGTTATCCGGGAATAATTTTAATTCCCTTCGTTGGGGCATTCTAACATACAAAATAAATAAAAAAGAAGAAATAAAAGATGAAGAAGAAGAATATTACAACATTTACAATAATAATAAGTGAAATAATTCCTAGGTACACAAATAAAATCAGAAGAAGATGAAAGCATGAAATTCGTAACTCTAGGAACTCAGAGGCTTACCCTTGCGGTATGAATCCACTTCGGTGTATCAGTTCGGCCTTTGAAAGTCCTCATCCTTTAGTTTAGGTGAAATTGTTGATGTAAAAGTCCAAAAAATCTTCGTTTAATTCTTGGAATTTTAGTGTAATTTAATTGGAAAATACGTATTTATTTATCCAAAAGATAATAAGACTCGGGTTCTAAATTTGTTTTAGACCCGAGAATATTTAAGGATTTAAGAAGAAAAGATGAAGAAATTTGATTAAAAGATGAAGAGATTTAAGATCCAAAAGTGTTTTGGATCCAAGAAAATGTTAGAAGAAAAGAAGAAATTATTGTTTGTATTTTTTTTATCTGAAAGAGAGGATTTTTCTCAGAATTTTCGAGCCCCCATCAATCCAAAAATGTCCAACTATTTATAGAAAAATCCTAGAAAATCCAAAAAAGGTAAAAAAGTTTGGCGGGGTCGCCAAAAAGTTTGGCGACCTCGCCAAACTTGCTGGCGAGCTAGCCAGAGAGGTTGGCGAGCTCGCCAGCCTCGCCAAACTAGCTGGCGAGCTTGCCAGACTGCTTGGTGAGGCTTGCCTCCCCAAGGCAAGCCTCGGATGGCGAGGTACGCCATGCCTTTTGGCGAGCCATGCCTTGCTAGATATCGGCAAGGCAGGCTCCGGATCTGGTTTTCGACTACGTTTTTTATTTTTTTGTGTATTTTTATATTTTTTAGCTAATTTCTGAATTAAAGTCCTTTTAAATTTAGCGACGAGGAAGACTCCCATTTGAATATCGTCGGACGGTCAAAAATCGCATGATTCGAGGATAAATATCCTGAAAAGTCATCATCATTGAATGCGTGAGCTGGTACAAAATCCCATGCTCACACGTCTGGCAGTTTGTTTGTGGCCAGGTAATCATAGATGGATTTCATCCACCCGAGATCTCATTTCTCTATTAATAAGCTCATCTCCATTTCATTGTTTGGGTGGATGATTACCTCATACGAGCATGTGCGGTTTTTCCACTCTTCTTTGCTAGAAGCCACCTTGGCTAATTCATCGGCCCGTTCATTTTCTTTCCTCGGAATATGTTCAATTTTCTAGGCTACTCCTTTTAACTCTAGTATCTCTATAAGATTTCTTACCTTTGAGAGATACTTTACCATTTCTATATCTTTTATTTCGAAGTTTCGATTAATCTGGTTTGCGACCAGCCTTGAGTCACTTTTGAGTAATAATCGATCTGGTGCTATCTCTCGGGCTAGCTTTAGCCCTTTGTTAACTACCTCATATTCTACCGCATTGTTGGTCCCGGGGAAGGCTAGTTTCGCGGTGTAAGAGAAGCTGATTTTTCCGGGGCCTCTAATATATACGTCAACTCCGGCTCCTTCTTGAGAAGATGCTCCTTCCACGAGGATTTCCCATTGTTCCGTTTTGATTTCTTTGGCGGGCTCGAGCCTCGTGAATTCTACCATAAAGTTCGCCAGAACTTGAGCTTTCATGGCGCTTCTGCTTTTAAATCTTATATCATGCTCCAATCGGATGGCCCACTCAGTCAGTCTCCTCGATGTTTCAGGCCGTTGGAGGATTTTTTTCAGCGGGAAATTGGTCCTCACTATAACTGTGTAGGCCTGGAAGTAAGGTCTTAGTCTAGTGGAGGCTGAGATCAAGGACAGGGTGAGTTTTTCAATCCGAGGGTATCTGAGCTCAACGTTCCTCAGCACTTTGCTAGTGTAGTAAATTGGGAATTGGTCTTGTCCTTCCTCTCGAATCAGCACTGTTCCTACAAACCTCGTCAGTAGCGGCCAGGTACACGTACAATGTGTCATCCGGCTGGGATGTGCTGAGGAGTGGTGGTTTTCCCAGGAATTTCTTTAGCTCTTCGAAAGCTTCTTAGCAGGGTTGATCCCATTTGAAGTCTTTATCTTTCTTTATTGCCTTGTAGAAAGGCATACATCTTTTGGCTGAGAAAGATATAAATCTTCCCCATGCATTAACTTTGCCATTTAATCTTTGGACTTCATTTAGGGTTCGAGGCGGTTCCATTTTAAGAATTGCCTCGATTTTCTCTAGGTTAGCCTCTATCCCTCTTTGGGAAATCATGAACCCCAAGAATTTGCTGCCTTTCATTCCAAATGTGCATTTTTCCGGATTGAGTTTTAGGCGGTATTCTTACAATACTTTGAAAATCCTTCGGATGTCTTCTGCATGTTCCGCCTCGCTTCTGCTCTTGATTATCATATCGTCCACGTAGACTTCCACTAACTTCCCTATCTCATCACGGAACATCTCATTAATCAACCTTTGATAAGTTGCACCCGCGATCTTCAAGCCAAAGGGCATGACCGTGTAAAACAATAGGTGATTTAGTGGGTTATGAAGGATTTTTTTTCTTCATCAGCGGGGTGCATGGGTATTTGGTTATACCCGCATTTGGCGTCTAACAACGAGTAAACCGCATAGCCTACTGTTGCGTCCGCCAGTTGATCCATGCTTGGGAGCGAGTAAGCATCTTTCGGAGTCGCTTTGTTCACATTAGTGAAGTCTACACACATTCTGTAGGCTCCACTCGGTTTTTTCACCAATACAACATTGGATAACCAGCTTGGATATTGGACTTCTCTGATGTGTCCAGCTTTTAAGAGCTTGCTTACTTCTTCTTCAATGGCTCTTTGTCTCTCAGGTGCATGCTTCCTTTTCTTTTGAATAACCAGCTCGGTGCTTGGGTTTAAGTTTAGCTTGTGCTGCATGACCTCAGGTTTGACACCCACGAGGTCTTTAGATGACCATGAAAAAACATGTTGTTGATCAGTAAGGGCATAAATTATTTCTGCCTTTTCATCGTTACAAAGGCTTCTCCCAATTTTAAGTGAGCGTTCAGGGCCAACTTTGAGCTCTTCCAGCTCCTCAACCGCCTCGATTTTCTCTGACCGGTCCGTCTCAAACTCCTCTTCCACCAGGAGTGATTCTCTGTGCAATGAGGCCAGGTATACCTCTTGAGCTTCTTGGGGGTTGCCAATTATTACCGCGATCCCTTTTGTAGTTGGTATGTGAAATACCAAGTCCATTGGAGAGATGAGCATGCGGGTTTCAGTTTGGAAAGGCTTTCCCAATATGATATTGAAACCCACTGAGATGTCAGCGATGGTAAACTCTACTTTCACGTGAAATTTATGTTTGAGGCTTCCCATCTCCACCTCCAATGTGACTTCTCCCAAGGATTGTATGGGCTATCCATTGATCCCGATGAGTGGAGAGCATCCGGCTTGAATTCAAGAGTGATGTACTCCTAATTTCTCGACAACACTTTTGGCAATGATATTCACAGAACTGCCAGTGTCCAAAAGGATCCTTCTCACCATGAAATTTTCTATTGTTGCTTTGACGACTATGAGGTCAGCATGCTGTTTTTCAACTAACGAGTTTTGCTTGAACGACTTCAAGATTTTCGCCTCGCTTTCTACATTATTCTTTTTGCTAGACGAACCTCTAGCTTTCTTTTGGGGTGACTCAAATTCTGGTCTGCCTGCAATCACCATTAATACTCCTTTTGTTCCGCCAGACTTTTTATTCGAGTCATCTTCTCTCTCATCTTCGCTTTCCTCCCTCCTTTCATGCCTCTTGGTGATTCCCTTCACGAACTGGCTAAACTTACCAGCTTTAATCAGCCCGTGCACTATGTCAGCCAGCGATCTGCAGTCATCCGTTTAATGACCTTTAGCTCTGTGGTAATCGCAGTATTTGTTCAAATCCCATCCCAAAGAGACTCCATCAGGGATTTTAGGGAAACGAATGTTTTTTCTCTCCGGGGTCTTTTTGATAGCTACTAGTATCTAGCTCAAAGATGCATTCAGCCTAGGACGGTCTTCTTCAAGATATCCGCCTTGACTAGATCCGCCTCGATTTTTCCTTCTCCTGTCATCAAATCTCTATCTGTCCTCTCTCTTTGTTTCCCTGCCCCAACTTTCTTTCCTTCGATTGAAATTTATTTCATCTGCTGGAATCAAACCTTTGGTCATCCCGAGCATTTGTTAAAGGCTTTTGGGATGCCTAGTGAGGATTGCATTCCTGAGATCTCGACTCCGTGTGCCTTTCAACATTGCCTCTTTGGCGATGCTGAAATCTAAGTCTCATACGTCCAGGCAGGCTTCATTAAAGCGATTGTAGTATTCACGGAGGCTTTCCTCTTGGTCTTTCACAATTTCATGTAGGCTCCTTGTTGCCAATCCAGCTGGAGCGGAGCCTAAAAAATGTTTGCAGAATGCGTCACTGAGTTTATCCCAGCTCCCTATGGAGTTAGGGGGCAGAGAGGTGAACCATCGGGCCGTAGGTCCGCCCAATGTGGCTGAAAAGTATCGACATCTATATGCCTCAGTTGCTCCCGCCATTTCCATTCGATTCTTAAAGTCAACAGCGTGATAATTTGGGTCATCTTCTCCTGTATATTTGTTAAAAGTAGGTATGTAGATGAGCCTGGGCAATGTCTGGTCAAGGATGTTTTTCTTGAAAGGTGAACAATTGGTTCTTGATGTTACCTCCTGATAAGGTACAACCAGTTTTGCAAAAACCTTCTTGGCTTTCTTCTCGAACTCTGGGTCATCTTCCTCTTCACTTTCTAGCTCGACAGCCCGCTTTAAATTTCTTGTTTTTGGGATCTGTTCAGGCTGCGTGCTTGTTCCTAATCCTTGGATGGCAGCCAACGTTGACCCTATATCTCCGGGCAGAATCTGACCATCTTTCATGGCCGATACTAGTCCCTAAAGTAATAAAAACTGTGTTGATTATCCGGTTGAATTCAGTCCCATGGGTTGCTTGGTTATGATATCCGAGGTTGTCGAGAGTGTGGTGGAAGCAATCTGGGGATTTGTGTGAGGGATGATGGGCGTGAAAGGTGGTTGGGTGATGTTGTAGAAATGGGGTGGCATAAGCCCCAGCGACGCGCTATCAAAACCGTCGATCAAGTTACGAGGCGGCATTGTATTCCGCCTAGATATGACCAAGCTAGCTTTGCTCAGATCTCCTTACATCACGCCGGAAGAGATGTACGTCTCAATAACTGATTTCCGATATGCCTCCATCTCTTTTGGGGTAATTTTGTATTTTTGTTGCAACTGGAGGAGTGGGTTATCTCCTCCTACAAGTCTATCACCTTGGGGGCTTTCGCCAGTCTTAGGCGGTGGCACCCCCATGACATTTGTCCTTGTGGTTGGGGGATGGCTGCTTGTTCCGTTGTGAGCCATTTGAGATTGACTAGGAATTGAAATTTTCCGATTATCGGAATGTTCGTGTGAACTGAGATTCTCGCCTGAGCAAGTAAATTCAATCCACGCTCACCGCACCAATGTTGAATTAGCTTAGAACGTGGTTCCACGCTCTAATTTGCTGACTTAAGTTGACTCCAATGCTCCTCTTCATCGTGGTCTGAAGGTTTATGCAAAACAACGAACGTCGCTATGGGGGACTAGCAGTGTGACCTGCGTAGCCTCTTCGATGCTTAAGTTAGATCGTATTTAAGAGAGGAGGCAGGGAGTATTATGTGTTTTTAGAATACGTACCTTTACGTGGTGACTCAAATTGTCCTTTTATACTCATTGAACATCCCCAAGTCTGATCCAAAGTGTGAATCATCTAGAGTTCTAGTTTGAATAGATCTTTATCCTATTGACAGGATAAAGTTTATCTGAAGTGAGAGTTCCAATTATGGAGGTCTCTTTGGAGACTCAGAGTTTTAATTGAACTCTTTGCTAGGGTCGGTCCAGGCGGACAAGCCGACTCAGCTTGGTAGCCGCCTGGACATTTCTCTGAGATCGGGGAAGACTTGGTTTCTTCCAAATTTGGGGCGGATACAGTCCGCCTGAATGATTACCGAGGCTTTACTCTCGGAGGTGGATGGGATCCGCCTGGATCAGCAGGAACATTCCTAGTCTTATTGTAACATCTTTCCTTGCTTCAGGCGGATGTAGTCCGCCTGGGAATTTTACGTGACATGCTCGCACCTGTCATTATTTGACCATGTTAACAATAATGTGCATTTTATACCCCCATAACCTATTAATGGTCACCGAGTCAATGATCCTAACAACTGGGTCAATGAGTAAATAACGACAAGAAAATGCAAACTCTTAAAGTGACTCGAGCTTCTTGAGTCCGAGTTTTACGGTCTAATTAGCTGACAAGGTCAACTCAAACAACACTTGTATTAACATTAACATATTTTGTAGACTATGCAATAGTAAGGTAAACTAATATAAAACATATCAACTTTGTATGTACACTTTTCGTGCGTATTCTAGAAAACATACTATCAAGAATATATCACAAAATCATACAATTAAGATGAGAAAGTAACTCTAAAATTTGCACTGCATGTTTCCAAACTAATTTTTGAAAGTATGGTCATTTGTAGGAGTGGTGATATTAATTAACCCGCAGCAGTTAAGGCCTCTATAACATGAAGAAATTGTATAATTTCCATTTGGTTCATTAAAAATTATACAATTTCTTCTGCTAAAATTTAAAAGATTATGGGACATTTTTTTATATTTTTTTATATTCATGAAATGGATATTCTATAGAATATAATAGAAATTAATGAAATAATTTGAAATATGATATAATATTTGTTATAGAATCCTTCATGGCTATTCCTATCTTTTTATAACTGGATAATCCTTGACTAATTGATTAACTATAAAAATATCTGGTTTTGTTTTCAATTAATTCTGCAATCTTACAATTTCAGTAGAAAGAATTGTATTCATTGGTTTAGCCCCTAAACTTCTATATACCTAGAAATTTTTGAAAGTTATATTATTTTGACTTTTATTATTATATTTTTTTGCTGTTAAAGATTTTTTCTCATCATCTAAATTTATATGGTTCCCCTTTCTTCCCAATTGCAAGTGGATGAAGTTACTATTCTAAAATATGGAAAATTTTTTTCTTTATTGAATATTTTGGATGGGATGTGTCCCCATGCCAATAAACCATATCTGACATAAAATCCATATTCATCCAAAAAATTTTAAAGAATACAACCAAATACCAAAATTCTAACTTTATTTCACCGCCACCTTTTTATATATATACAAGTATGTAACCTTAATCAATTGACCAAATTATAATACTATTTCTCTCCCTACCCATTTTCTCTCTCTTGAAATTGATCATTGATCGGACGGCTGGAATTCAATGTTGAGCTATTCATCATCGGCTTGTTCATCAGTTGAAGTGAGCTTCACTGTGATTGCCATCTGTATAGTTGGATTTGGTAATTTAGCCTCCTTTGTACTGCCTCAAACCAATGCTACTACTCACCCTGTTGAAGGTAATTAACTACTTATATTATGCATCTAATTGAATATATAAAAAATAAACATCAATTGAAAAAAAATCTCTGAAATGCGAAAATGTATCGTTTTAAGTTGTCGTACTATTGATAATATGGATCTAGGCTTTTTCAGGCCTTTTGTCAAACTTATTAAGGCCTAGATTTCGCTAGTTAGGGGCGGACCCAGGATAAAAAACGGGTAAATTAATATGTTAAAAAATATAGTAAAAATTCTCTACTGTCACATTTTCTTGTTACGCATTATACCTATTTACTAGGGATGACAACGGATCTTGGATATATCCCTTTTTTAGAATCTGGATCTTAATTTTATAGATTTAGGTACAAGAAAACAGATACAAATCCAAGTCCGGATTTTATAATAAAACCCGGATCCGGACCCTGATCTGTAATTAAATATTAATTTTATTTTTTTATTTATTATTTATCTCGAAAATATTCGGTCGTTAAGATTTATTTATTATTTATTTCGTAAATATTGGATAGTTAAGATTATTTGAGATCCACGTAAGTCCAATTGCATGAACATAATTAAATGAGCATGTAAATTATTTAAAATAAAGTGAACTGAATAAGTATGGAAGCTGAAACTAAGAATTTGATGTTAATTACATGGACCAGTTTTGAATCCGTGAGATCCAACGTTGGATCTGGATCTGAATCCTAAAATTATAAATCCAACGGATTTGGATCGGATCTAGATCTAATACATTTAAACGGATCCGGACCAGGTCCAAGCTAAGCCCGATCCGGATCAAGCCCATTACCATCCCTACTATTTACTATATATATTAAATGTCAAGGGAAAGGGACCGGGATCCCATACCCCACAACGTGGATCCGTCCATATCCTAAGTATTGCATCCTATTTTTCTGCATAATAGATGTCCAAACGTCTTTTCTAAGACGTAATTACCTAACAAATTTAAGTTTATACTGCGAAAAATAAGGTATCCGTGATGCTCAGATCAAACAAAGTATTTATATTTTCTTTTACATTTAAGAATTATTTATTAAGTAAAAAAGCTAACTAAGATTTTATAGTTCTCCTTCATTAAAAAATATCTAATTGATAAGCGTCCAATCCAACAAAAATAATCACATTGTACCGGTTTTAATATAAACTTTTAGATTCAGATAATATGTTGAATCCATAGAGATTAATATAATAAATTTTATTCAAATTAAAGACCAATATAATAAAAAATATAGAATGAATAAAAGGGATTTTAAATTGTTCGGTTGGTTTTTAAAAGAAACTTAAATAAAATGCATAAGAACTAAAATACTAAAGTGAATGGTTGCAGTTGTGCATGCATAAAAGATTTTGACACTTCAAATATTAATTCGTTGACTTTTTTTATAATATAACATAATTAACTATTATTTTCCTAAAAGTGAAAATGATATTAGATAGATAAATCTTAACTCTTGATTATCGGCGTGCTAATAGATTACCGACACTATTTTATTTTTAAAAAAAAATACTAAGATCTGAACAGAACCAATTTTGGTTTTATAAATTATATATGACAGCATGGAAATTAAATCAAACCGAATATATATAACCATGATAACATAGAAATTATTTGTTACAAAATTCAATCTGCAATGATAACATTATAAACAATCACGATATTATGAAATCTCAAAGGTATCGATCTATCAATTCAAATTAATTGAAAAGACAACAGTAACAATAACCTCATATTATTCTTTTACCAAGAGTCTATAATGGTACAATTAAATTACAATATAATATAAGAATATAAAACTTATATATTTTTATATTACGATTAAACAAACAAAAGACATATTCAATATTATTTAACCTTTTCCAAAAATATGTGTGTTCAAAATGAAAATAATACTAATTATAAATGTATTTTTGAGCTAATATAGTTACTTACATACATTATACATTTTAAACTAATATTTATGAAATAATTTCAGTTATATTTTATTTTAATAATAAATTTTCAAATAGACTATTCTTGATGGGTAATCGAAGAAACTCCAGTGGGGAATCTTAAGATGGAGTATGAAGAAAACATTTTTCTGGATTCCTTAACGAGGATGGTTAATAATTTTTCCTTGAAATTTAACGAAAATAATGGATTTCGCGTCCAAATAAGCCCAACATTTGATCCTAATCAACATAATAAAAGGAAAGTTATCTTAAGTTTTGTATGAATATAAAATGTTAATTTTGAAATCAAATTCGAAATTGTAAAGTCGGGTTAGAAAATCTTCTTCATGTAGACTCGTTTATGGATTAGGGTATCCACCCAATCTGAGCTGACCCGTTTTTATAAATCAAGTTTGAACATGTTTTTACAAATTCGACCCAAGTTTGTTAAAGCTCAAAGTTTAACTGATGAAACTTGATTTTATATAAACACTCGCAATGTCTAATTATACATATATTGTTTTTAATTAGGGATGATAATGGGTCGGATCTGGATCTGATATGGATCCATATTTCCATCATTTCAAGGCTGACACAAGTACATTCTACCTTGCATCATCCTTAAAATGATAAAAATATGGGTCCAGATCAGATCCAGATCCGGCCCATTACCATCCCTATTTGTAATAAGTTTGATAACTAACTTGTGAACCAATGACCCACACAATATTAAATTATTTTTTGTAGGGGAAAGCCACCACAATGGCTTGCCATTGGGTTTCACGAGTCGCCACTGTGTTGCAATTCTAGATTTTATATTTTTATATATATGAGCTTAAATACAATAATTTATACAATATACGAGAAATTAATTCAAGTAAATAATATAATTATACGTAAAATTTAAATATTTTCATATAAAAAAGTTATATCATTTTTTTAATCCTTCCAAAAATTTAAAAGAAAAAATTATTATGAGCTATAAATCAGGTTTGAGAAACTTTATAAATCTTGTCCGAACCTAAAATTTAAAAAATGTACACTGATTTGTATTGATGTTTTTAGTGAACAACCTAATAAAACTTGATCATAATAGCCAACCCAAGTCGCTCAATGGACAATTCTAAGTTCAAATCCCAATATTCACAGGTCTGACCGCAATTGACTATTCTTTACTCTAAAGTAAATTCTCACTCTTTCCAAAATTGCTCCTGAATGGTTCAATAGTCTCCAACTTGTTAAATCAGCTTAAATAATTTCTGAAATCTAAAAAAAACACAAATTCATAAAAAATACAGCAAGTCAGTCAATGTGTTCTCACTGTACCTTCGCGGGCCGGGATACTTGCTAGGCCCGGTCCGAGCCCGTTACAACTGGTCGGGTTGGACATTCATTTTTTAAAAAAGCCCGGCCCGCCCCGAGCCCGTCGAAATCAGAAGATTTATGGGCCTATCTTGGTTTTTATATAAATACCAAAGCCAGGTCCGAACCCGGCCCGACGAATAATTTTATTTATTTATTATATATTTATACATTAAATTTATAATTATTTTAAGTTCTTATATTTTATCCTGTTAAATTTGTATACTTGATTACAATAAATGTTACTAAATATTAAAGATTTTAAGTAAACAACGCAATTATATTAAAAATTTAAACATATTTTGATCTACTTATGTATTGTTCATAATAGTATATAAAACTTTAATTTATTTTTTTGAAAACTAAACTTTAATTCATGTTTCAATAAAACTTATTTCATTAAAATAAAAACATATAAATCCGATTAATTTTCACCAAATCTCCGATTCGTTCCTATTTAACGCCCAAAAAATTCGATCATGTCTTAGTACTTTTTTGTGATTCATATAGTGAAACGGTGAAGAATTTGTTATTGATGTTTATATAAGAGAGAGTTTCGTCAAAAATGGCGGCATTGCCTGAGTTTGAAAATATAGCTGAATTGTTGTAATTGCAGCAAGAGCATTGAACTCCATTTTTCAGCAATGGAGAATATCAGCTGATAAAACGCAATGGAATGCAACCGGAGAGCTGTGCAGTGGGGCAGCTGTTGGCCCATCTCCGGGAATCGAAGATCAAGAGTACAATCCCTTTATCAAATGCGACTGCTCTGATGATAATGACACCATTTGTCACATCACTGCCTTGTACGTTCTTTTTCTTCTTTTCCGCCTTCTACCTGTTTGATTAAATGCCCCACTGACAGAAACTTTGCTCACCAAGTATCTTGTTTATGCATCGCAAGTTACATTGCTAATGCTTCATCTAGTTTTGTGATTTGTTTTCTTCTTGATTTGCAGGAAAGTTTATGCAATTGATGTTGTGGGTGTGATTCCAGATGAATTGTGGAATTTGACTTTTCTTACCTATCTGTATGGTTTCTTATAATTTTTCTTACCAAACTGTATCGTTATTGCCTTATAAGGTCTTTTTGGCTTGTATCTCATACAATATGTTTGTTTTTTTTTTTGTTTTTGCCCCTTATTTGCTCTCTTTTAAACAAACTACAAACCATTGTACCAATATAGAGTGGAAAATGCACATGCTGCAGATTAAAAGTTAGTCCTCACTCATGATTTTACATGGTAAATGAAGTACCACTGCTAACTTTTAGTTACTACATACATGCATGTTTTCTCCATTTATTTTGAAGTGAGTGTGATTGTAATTTGTAACTGCTAAGGGATATATGTTTCAAAATCACAAGACGTCAACAAAAGCAAACATTTTGTATACGATATTTTCAACTACTAATTATTTTGCCGACGCATTAGAGCTTCCTGCATTGTTAAAAATTATCAATTTAAGATGGTTTTCCCAGCAGAGAATTTCCTTCTCTATCACTTTCTTCCTATTACTAAAAATGGGAAAATTTGAATGCTTTCAAAATTTATCTCTGTAATACGAATACCAAATACATGCTTTGCTATATTAGGTCAACTAGTGTATGCTAACTTGATTTCATTTTTTACAGGAAGTTGGATCAGAATGTCTTGACTGGTAGGTTGTCTCCATTCGTCGGCAACTTGACTCGCATGCAATCCTTGTAAGCTAAATTAAAATTGTGATCTAGTCAAAGTACAAGATTTGTTCTTATTCATTTTTTCTGATATTACACTTACAATTCTATTAGGTCCGTTGGCATCAATTCATTATCTGGCCCACTTCCTGAGCAACTTGGTTTGCTTACTGATTTAAGATTAATGTAAGCCTGATCATATGATATAATCACTTGTTCTAGAACATATGATTCTGGTGTTGCCTTGTTGTACAATCCATGACTTAAGATTACAAATTTGATTGAATTCATTTGTTGTTCATTTCTTAATCTCACAGTGCTTTTGGATCAAACAACTTCTCGGGTCCTCTGCCATCTTCGCTGGGAAATTGTATAAAACTAGAGGAAATGTAAGTTGGGAGTTATGTTTATTTCCCAGTCTCTTTTTATATCCTCTCTTTACTTCTTGTTAATTTAGGTACGCAGGAAGATTTTAGAGCAATAACAACTTCAACATTTGGGGTTATGCGAGGACTAATGAGAATTCTACATCTTAACAGGTATATTGACAGTGCAGGAGTAAGTGGAGAGATTCCCTCAACATTTGCTAACCTGCAGAACATGAAAACTGTGTAAGAACATGTTAAGGATTCTACGGATATAATCCTTTTCTCGAAAGATAGTTATAAATAGACCATGGTGATTTCTTTTTCTTTGAGGAAATACTACCACCTATTTCAGGTGGGCATCAGATAATGAACTTACAGGCAGGATACCGGACTTCATTGGAAATTGGTCTAATCTTGCCACCTTGTAAGACTATCAGATAAAAAAATTTTAGATTTTATTCTGATATTGTCATGTTTAAATACTGTAAGCCTGAGATAATATATCACTTACAACTTGATGTCAAAATTAATATTCTGTAGAAAATAAACGGAAAATCTAGTATATGTGATTCTAATAGTTACATACTTTCATCAATGACAAATGCTTGCTGTTAAATGAACCTACTCTTATATGTAATTTCTAATTGCAGAAGGTTTGAAGGGAACTCCTTTGAAGGCCCAATTCCATCTGCATTATCCAACCTAACTTCTTTGACAGAGCTGGGAGTGTTTTCATCTTTACTTGGTTTCACTATAGGTAAAAACTAGTATTCATGACCATTGAAGTTTTCAGTTTCTGCCTAAATGGCCATTTAAGCTAATTTTTGGCCAATAAAGTCATTTTCTCCAATTTTCTGGCTTCACTGCTCAAAGCGGCATGTCTAAAGTCATATTCAGTTGCCAGAACTGTGCTATGTGAGATCAAGTCCATAATTTGGTGACCTACACATGAAAAATTGGTAAAGGTATTTCCAAATTGCTACATGGCGAAATCCTGACCTACACATGACTTAATCGAATGCTACTGTGGTGTGATTGTATTTCCTGAATTCGATAACCGTAGCAACAGAAATTATAAACTTCAGTGACCATGGAAACTTCTTGGTCCTCTCATTTTATAAAGCAATTCTAGAAACTAAAACTAATGAATGATGAAATTTTAGGAGAATAAGCGATGTGTCAAATGGGAGCTCTTCACTGGCATTTATTAATGAGATGAAGTCTTTAACTCAATTGTAAGGAATGAATGTCTCCTTATTATCATAATCAATGCTTTTCCTCAAATGTTATGTGACTCATCAGCTGATGTCCTGCAGAGTGCTAAGGAATGTCAATATTTCCGATTCAATTCCATCTAACATTGGAGAGTTTCAGAATTTGACATACTTGTGAGTTATTACTTATTTGTACTGATGGAACTCCTTAGTTCATAAGTTAGTACTTATCTTTATTTTGTGTTCTTACTTAATGATTCTGATGATTTTCCCAGGGATTTGAGCTTTAACAACTTAACTGGCCCATTACCAGATTTACTTTTCAATTTGAGCCAGCTCTCTTTCTTGTAAAAACCATCTATTCTTTTTCATACATCTTTACATACATTTTGTGTTAAAAAAACTTAATATTTCCCTTCATTACCAGGCTTCTAGGAAATAACAAGTTAAATGGTACCCTTCCAACACAAAAAAGTTCATCACTAAACAATATGTAAGTATATCTATATATTAAAATGAGTGTAATTTTGAATTTTTTAGATGTTCCTTGGTTGAATTATGGACTTTAACGTCCATTTGCCTCATGTTTTACACAATGTTTATCTTTGGCCTAAACCTTATAACTTTCGAAACATTTACGCCATGTCACGTCTTATAAAATGGTTTGCCTTTTGCCCATCCATTTAAAAACATTTCCCTTGTTATATACACACATGTGTAGTAACTAAAGGGTTTAGTAGTGGCAACAAGCAGTTCATTTGTCATTTTCATTTTTGCATAACCACGAGCCAATTAACATGTATCTACCTCACGAGCATTTTGAAGTCTGTTACGGAGTTCAAATATTTAAAACTCACATTAGAAAGGGCAAAAGATAACATTTCTAATTGAAGTTCTTTCTATCTCTCCTTATTAATTTGTTGATGTTTACATAACTCCTGATGATTGGAACACAATGACTAGCTATCATAGTTACATAATGTATTTATTAAAATCTATGATTGCAGAGATGTTTCGTACAATAATTTAGAAGGGAGCCTTCCTTCTTGGGTCAATGCTCAAAATTTACAAGTGTACGTCCCAGGTTCTTTTGAACAGTTTTCTCTGTAAAACTTGTGGATTTATCTAAGCGGTTACTGATGAAAGTAGCTCTCTTTACTTTATTTATTGTGTCTATGCAGTAATTTAGTGGCCAACAACTTCACAATAGACCTGTCAAACACCAGGTAATTCTTTTGTTTCAGTGTTCACCTTGTTTTGGTATGTGTTATGTTATTTTCTTATAATCTAAATATCGTAGTGTTCATGAACTTGGAATTCCTTCAAAATTCTCAGTTGTCTTTTACAGAGCAATTAATACTTATAGAAGTGAACTGTGGAGTTCCTTAAGATTCTCAATGTTCTAATCCGCCATTAATTTTCAACTAAGAAAAACTACATTCAGTTACATTAACTATCTATATTATAGTTGTTTTAGTTTTTGTCACCGTTTTCTCTTTCCTCCTGCTTTCAGTGTTTTGTGACCAGACTTGAATTCTATTTTAGTTTTAAACAGAGAATCAACGCTTGGCATCTGCAGTTTCTTTTTGTCACTGTTTTTACTTTACTCCTGCTTTCAGTGATTTGTCATCAAACCTGAATTGTCTTCAACGTAACTTTCCATGTAATCGAGATGCTCCAGTCTGTAAGTATACTGTTCTTCAATTCCTTGCATTTTTATATCAAAAGTCGGAACTTGGAAGGCAGATTTGTTTACACAAAGAGTGTCATGGTGTACCCCCCTCTCAATTTTATAACAAGAAGAAAATAAAAAAGGTTACTCTAATCCTTGCCAAAAAACGACATGATAACGGACATGCATTTATGTGTGCTCCGACTAGCCATGTCAGCATTCAGATTGGAAAATTTGTTGTAATGACATGACTTTATTAGAGTAAAACTTTAGTGACTTTATTAAATGAAAATTCACTTAAATAACCATTGCATAAAAATTTACCAGCTTATGTGACAATGAAACTTTTTATTCTCAATATTAATTATAAAACTGGGAACTTGTATATGATTTTAAACTTTTAAATCAAGATAATTCCTGAAAGTTTTCCTGACTTCCCTATTTTGCCTTTGTTCAAAGATTCGCAGTTTGCAATTAAATGCGGTGGTCCACAAATCAGTTCCTCCAACAACATTGTGTATGAGAGGGAAAATGAGACTCTTGGTTCAGCAACATCTTATGTTTCGGACACAAGCAGGTGGGGTGTTAGTAATGTGGGGTATTTTACTGGAACGAAAAATCCTCAGTATACAGCCATCTCGATGTCTCAAGCCACAAATACTCTAGAACCCGAGTTGTTTCAGACAGCAAGAGTCTCCCCCTCGTCATTAAGATACTATGGTTTGGGTCTTGAAAATGGCAATTATACCCTCACCCTTCAGTTTGCTGAAATAGTCATTGAGGACGGTAACACGTGGAAGAGTCTTGGGAGACGGGTTTTTGATGTTTATATCCAGGTCAGTCTTGCCACATAAATTAATTTGTGTTAAAAGAAGTTTTTACTGTCTAGTGGTAACAGAACACATTTTTTGTTATCATTCTTAACTAAAGAGTGCTTTCTAATTTTGGACCTCCTACTTGGGAACAGATGTCTTTCCCACCTGGCTAAATCTGTATATAGTGTTATGAAATCTCTGCATAAGATTCAATAGCTTCATTGATGTGATGAAATTTGAATAAGGTCCATTTGCATTCTATTTTGTAAAAAATGGTTGTTTGCTACCTGTCATATGATTTTGAAACATTTGTCTCCTATCTTATGGAAAATGTTTGCTCTGTTTCCCCAAAAAAACCCCTTGTCATATACAAATTACAATTTTTGCCCAAAATAGACTGGATAATATTCGTACAGTAGAATATACGTTAAGAATAATGAACGAGTTACCACTACTAAATGTTCAGTTACTGCAAGATCTTTTTTTTTTGTCTATTATAGTGCTGCTGATTGTAGTTTGTATATGACAAGAAGCAATTGTTTCTACTTCATAGAACAAGAGGAAAATGGCAACATTTTGCATAAGGTGGCAAATATTTCAAAATCACAGGACAATGTTGGAACACAAATGCTTTATATAAAATGAGGGGCAAATGAACCCTTAATCTAAGTATCTAACAAGTTCTAGGTTTAGCATACTGTCGAAACTCTTAAAATTTGCTGATTATGTATAATTTTTGTCAAACATATTTTCCTCCAAAGATCAAGTCTGTTCATTTTACTTGAATTAAAGCCCTGAAGTTGTTATTTCAGGGGAATCTTGTTATAAAGAATTTCGACATAAGAAAAGCGGCAGGGGGGGTCTCGAAACGAGCAGTTGTAAGGAACTTCAACAATATCTCAGTCTCAGAAAATTACATTGAAATCCATTTGTTTTGGGCTGGAAAGGGGACTTGTTGCATCCCTTTCCAAGGTACATACGGCCCTTCTATTTCCGCTATCAGCGCTACCCCAGGTCCCATTCTACTCCATTTTATATCGATTTTCACCCTTTTCAGCATCCTGCTATAGTTTTCCGAGTTCTGACATTTAAATTACATGCAGAATTCGTACCAACCGTTACGAACCGACCTCCAGGCAGCAAGAAGGATAATAACACTGGTCTCATTGTCGGAGCTGTCGTCGGGGTTGGTGTCGTAAGCTTTCTGCTTGTGTTTGCTGTTTTCTTAAGAAGAAGAAAGCAAAACACCAACGATTGCGAAGAAGGTACTGAAAAATAGTTGTATATATATACACATATGGTCAGAAAAATACGTTTATTTTAACGTTCCATCGTTTTATCAGCAGAGCTCCTGGGTTTAGATGCTAGTACTTTTAGCTATTCCGAAATGAAGACTGCTACGGAGGATTTCAGCCCTGCCAATAAACTTGGAGAGGGAGGATTCGGACCCGTTTTCAAGGTTTGGATGCTTTTGAGAACTTTCTGTTTTTCGATTCGGAATATATGATGACGCTTTAATCGACAGGGAAAGCTTAACGATGGGAGAGCGGTTGGTATTAAGCAACTTTCGGTGGCATCCCACCAGGGAAAGATCCAGTTTGTGACGGAGATAGCTATGATATCCGCTGTCCAACATCGAAACCTCGTCAAACTTTACGGTTGCTGCATCGAAGGACAGAATCGGCTCCTTGTCTACGAGTATCTCGAGAATAAAAGTCTTGATCAGGCTCTGTTTGGTATGCTATTTTGCCCTGTGGTTTGGTCATTTTGCAAAAAAGTTCTTGTGGATTTTTTTTTTTTTGCAAAAAGGTGCTTGTGGTTTCTAAAGTTAGCAAAAGGATAAAAAATATTTTTTGATTAAAAATAGTAGTGTTAGAATAAGTATTTTCATCAATTCAGCATTTCCACAATTTAACCTTATTATTTGAAATTTTTTATTAACTAAGCTGCAAATTTTCAATTCATAATGGACAAGATTACCCCTTGTAATGACGTAATTAAAAATTGAAAATCCTTTAACTTTCAAAACCACAAGCACTCTTTTGAAAAAAAAATTCCACAAGGACCTTTTTTCCAAATCAGTCAAACCGCAGAGCACGTTTTTTAAGTTCACCCTTTGCTATTATTAATAAATACATACTCCAAAAATATGGCAAATAACGTATCGAAATATCGGATGATGCAGGAGAAAGTAGTTTGAATCTCGACTGGAAGACGCGTTACGAGATCTGCTTGGGAGTAGCGAGAGGCTTAGCTTATCTCCACGAGGAATCGAGGCTTCGAATTGTACACCGAGATGTGAAGGCCAGCAATATACTTCTTGATTCTGATCTTACCCCGAAAATTTCGGATTTCGGTTTGGCTAAGCTCTATGACGACAAGAAGACGCATATAAGCACCCGAGTTGCTGGCACAATGTAAGATCTTCCTAACCAAGTCGCTTAAAATCGAGTCAAATTCATGTTTACTTGTTTAACAAGTAACGTCGGAAATGTAGAGGGTATCTTGCTCCCGAATACGCTATGCGCGGCCAACTAACGGAGAAGGCGGACGTTTTCAGCTTCGGAGTGGTCGCTCTCGAGGTCATTAGCGGGAGGCCGAATTCCGACTCGAGCCTCGAAGATGAAAAGATATACCTCCTCGAATGGGTAAATTTACGAAAATCTTAGGGCATTTTCATGACTTATTTCCCAGCTGCTATCCCGAAAAGCTCCACTCACAAACTTTCCGCTTAACAACATATTTTGGCACTGGAAAAATTTTTTTGACTCTTAGTACTAATTAATCAGGGTCCGAAATCCGTTGTCACATGGAAAGCTTGAAAATGGAACTTTTCAGGACAACAGCCTAACTTGTTTAACACACAACTAAATTTAACTGTATTTTGCTCGTTAAAATACGTTTTTTATAGGCCTGGTACCTACACGAAAACAACCAGGAAGTAGAACTCGTAGACTCGAGGCTACCGGAATTCAACGAAGAGGAGGTAAAACGATTGGCTGGAGTTGCTCTTCTGTGCACTCAAACTTCACCAAACCTTAGGCCATCGATGTCCCGAGTAGTGGCCATGCTTTCTGGTGATATGGAAGTGGGTACGGTAAGTACAAGGCCTGGATACTTAACTGGCTGGAAATTCGACGACATGAGCAGTTTCATGACCGATAATGCTACCAGAGGAAACGACACTAGTTCTTACAACACTTCGTCTTCAAATACAAGCAACTTTATGGATGCGGAGGATCGACGAATAAGTTCTAATCCCATTTTAAGAGATCATTGGAGACGGTAGATGAGAACACGCTTCGGTTTTATTTTTTTCGTGTGAGATATTGTTGAACAATTTTATAATATATTTGAGTTAATTCTGCATTTGATCATGTAATCAAAATTTTTTTTTTTCATGATTTTATCTTTTTTAGAAGTTTGATGTTCGAAACCGAGACCGACCTAGTAGTAAGTGCTATCAAAATATTTTATGTTTTTAGACTCAGAATTTGTGTAAAAAATCTAGTGGCTAGTTAAAACATAAGATAGCTTACTCAAACTAGTTAGGAAAACAATAGGCTAAAAATCACAAGCCACGTCAACACTATAAAACATTGTTTTCCGCGGATGGACATAACATTTCCAAGCACAAAATTATATTCCGGAAATAATCGGTGTAAAGTTTCGCCTTCCATTACGAGTAGACTCGTGGTTACCAAGTATAATTCCAAGTTGGCGAGGAGTGATGTGGCGATTTTCCCTTTTCGACGAAATGTGTGCTCGCCGATGTCTTGATTATAGAAGTCCTGGATTCTAAACATTTCTTAAGCAAAACCGCGGTAAAGAACGACATGGAAGCAATCAATGACTAAAAGAAAGATTATCCACCTTGCGAGTATTTCGATTCCGAGAAACGATGCACTTGCATTGTAATAAGACTGAATAAATCTTGTACCAATTGTGTGTGATTTTAGCTAATTTCACACACACAAAAATGTAAGTAAAGGAGACGAGAGTGTTGAATAATAATTTATTGGAGTAGTGTTGTGTTGTATTGTTGTTGCGGTGATTGTTTAAGCTACAAATTAGCTCCTAAGATATTGGATTAGGTAAGTAATTTGAGGGACCTATTGAAATCTTCATAAGAGATTTTCAGTTATTATTCTGATCTATTAACAAAATAAGAAAAAAACTGAGCGCTTTGATTTTTTTAATTTATATGAAAATATTGTCCCTAATAAAAATAGCAAGTGGTCGTTTAAAATTTAAAATTTAAAATTGATGCTCATTTGTGTCAGTTTTACGGGTTTTTACTTGAAAGATATGCCTAAAAGTCAGCAAGATAAAAAATTCATAATAAATGGATAATAAAACAAAAAGAAATTGTTAAAGTGGGATGTGGAACCGGAAACATTCTATTGTTTGAAATAAAAAAATTGTTAAAATTCAAAAAAGTGAGAGAAAAATGAGAATTTTATTGGATAAACCTAAACGTGTTTGTGAATTTTGATTTTTTTTCTTCAAACTTCTACAACTAGAATGGAATGTAAGTAAAATATCTATAAACAGAGTATTTCAGATATTTGTTATTAAATATAAAGTATTGCTTATAACATCATTTTGTGGAATGTTTTGAAACAAAATGGGACTTTCTAGATAAATTTGACGATATCTCTTTTTTACTAGCCTTTTTACAGTAATGGCTGCCAGTCAAGTCAATAAGTTTTATTTCTAATATCTCAAATTCATAATTTTTGAGTACATTTGGATCAAATTAATGGTCTGGTTAAATATAAAGAAAAGAATAATTACAGAACACAAATAATAATAATAATAATAATAATAATAATATAAGAGTAACAAGTAAACAGGAATAATGCATATGTACTTTGTGAAATGTCTTGGTCTATTTGAATATGCGCATTAAAAATTCATAGATTCGAATCAATGATATGAAGTTGCAAAATTAATGTTTGCATTTGAGTATAAAATACTACTTATATTGATAGAATAGTCTTAACCTCATTGAATATATTTAAGAGTTATATACATACACGAATGCTTACAAGGAAGAGTTAGTTCATGCTCAATGTTCAAAAGGTTTGAGAAACCAAGTAATAAAGGGATATAAACTTTGTCATTTCAAGTTATTTGGATATTTGGATCCGTACATGATGATGAAGAAGAAACAAACATTTTCAATCTTCGTTCTTAGAAATACAATCATGACATGTGTGGTTTGGTCTTTGGATTTAAGCAAAAATAATCAAGAAAATTTGGAATAATCATCTTCAATGATTAGAAAGTGATTAGTTTGTCTCATCTCAAAACCATGTATCAGTTTCTGGTTGATTTAGCTATTCAACATCATTATTTCATAATTTTTCTCTCTCCAACCAAAAACTGATTTGTGGCATAGACAGACAAAGTGGTATAATTTTTCAAATAGATAGGGTTATTAATTTGTAATTTTTGAAAATTCAAGGGGAATGGGGCATTTAGGGACAATTGCAATGGATTCCCGATGTATTCAGTCTTAAGATTTCCATGTAAGTATAAGGATTTATGGAACAAAAATGCATGATTCACTTTTCACAAGTTTGAATGGCTTTTTTAAATACAAAATCTATCAGCAAAAGCTTGAGAGATGAAAGAAAAATAGATTTTAGAAAAAGAAAGTAATTTCAAAATGGACCTTTAATAAAACTTGTACGTTGAAATTGATATTGGAAGGGGAAATTATAGCAATGATTAGATCCTGATGATCTTTTTCTTGCATGCTTGATATGTTTTCCAAAATAAATAAAAAAAATAAAGGTATAAAGCGATTTTTAAAACACATGTTAAGCATAGGATTCTCGGGGCATGGTAGTTACTATATGGTCAATACATCATGGATAGCCTTATATCCACTCATATTTACCCACATGTATAATGAATCCATCTTCTTCCATTTCCTAAAGCCCAGCCCATAAAGCATTTTACATGGAATGATATTCTATAGCCTATAGAAATATCAGTTGGATCTACTCATAGGAGCAGGGCTTACTCGGTCATTTCCAAGCCTAATCCATAAATTCATAAATGAAATTATCTTAATCTCTATTATGATAATTTTTTTATTTGAATTAAATAGAAGCTAAATGATAAATCTTTATTATTGTATAACATATAAAAAAATAGAATGATGGGCGGTGGAATTCAACAAGGCTACCATCTAGATGATGAGTTTTGAGAAGCTCATCAACAACACTATCATTTTGGTGTTGTGGTGGAATCAATTAGGTCTAATGCATCATAAGATGTCTCAACTTGGCCCAAAAAATCCCATGCCCTCTTGAACTTTTAAGATGATCTCATAGCTACCTCAACTTTCGAAAAGTGCACCGACTCTTTTCTACATGTTAGCTCACATGGAAGGTTTGACAAATATGGGTGCGTGTTGACCTTTCAACATTAAAAAAAATTGAAAAAAAATTTCATCTCCCCATCACCCTCCTTATACGGGTTAATGACAACGACCAACGCACTTCTACATTGAACCAATTTCTCCCAGACGAAGAAGACATAGTAAACGCTTCTTTTCATCATCATCATCATCATAATTATACAAATTTGCTGGTTTGATGAAAGTTGTTCCTCTTCTCCCAGAGACATGGCTAGAGGATCACTAGCTTTGGACGGCTACAATGGCTTAAAGTTTGATATCTGATAAAAATATGGTTGGAATATTTTGCTTAAGAATGGAAAAGGGGTTTTTGGAAAAAAAAAGCTTTTGATTTTGCCAAATTTTGAAGATGATTGGGTTATGGCTCAATGTGTTACTCATGATTATGTTGTTGTTTCTATGCATAAATGCCTTATGCAGAAACACCCAGTAAGTATTTTGATTACTCTGTGGTGAGTGTCGAATTCGCCAAGTTAGTATCCTACTCGAAGAATTTGTTGATACTGTGCTCACAAAACATTTCTCAACAGTGAGGGCCAATTCCACGTTCAAATCATTCAGTTCCATTCCACCTCTACTGCTCCATTTTTACTTTTTCTCCAGCGCACAATCCAATTTTAATCAACACTTGACTTTTTCTAATAAAATCAAAATATAACCATAACTTAACCAAATTTCAGACAATAATCCACAAACAAAGCATAGATAAGATAAATAAAATGCATTCTAACAAATTCCCCCACAGTTATCCTTTGATTGTTCTCAAGAAAAACAATTTTGGCACACAAAGAGAGTCAAAACATAGCTCAACCATTAAGTCACACCGATGTTCAAACTCTAATCACAAAGAAGCATATTGAATATTACTAGGCCAAAATCGCATAAGAAATATCAATGTAGTCCACATGATCATAACCAAGCTCTTCAAACTCTACTTAAGTAAATTATAACCATTTCATTTAAAACCATTCAGCAATTCCGCACAAAAAGGGAGTTCATCGATAGGGAAAAACGACACACAACTCACTTTTTTAATTGTAATCCAAAATTCCAAAATCAAAATATTCACAGATTTTTTTTCTATATTTTGCCTTTTCTTTACACCCCTCGGATATTTCAAGCATATTTTCGCTTTTTGCTTTTATGCTCTCCCACTCATTAGCCATTTCGCTAACGTTGGTATATCTCAGTCATGTGACTCTACCCTTAGTTTAGTGACTCCTTACTTAAGGGGAAATGCATTTTGAGACGCAAGTTCCAACTAGAAAAAGGAAGTCAAAAGGCTTAAAACATTTGAAAAAAATTGTTATCATTAACAACACTTCAATTTTCACAAGCATTTGTCAGTTGAATATCTCTTAACTCAATATGAAAAACCCAAATTTGAAAAAATTACATGAATGATTAAAACAAACTAGCCATATTTTATAAAAATAGAACTATCAAAGCAAGGTCATCAACCACAGTTTTAATTTAAGTTCAATTAGAATTCAGCCAAAGAGTGTTCAAACTTCGAGTTTTCAAGAAAGAAATATCAGCCCAACTTAAAGTGAGGCTATGAAAAAGCACAAATTTTCAATGACAAGGCAAAAAGACTCTTATTGGTATTATTTCCATGCTTAGCAACCAACAAATTGGATAAAACAGGACAAAATAGGACAAAACAAACCCTATATACAAAACAGCAAAAAGACCACACAAAAACAGACCCCATCTTCCCTCTTCTTAACACTCTCCCCCCCACAGTTAATCCACATTGCCCTCAATTGTGGGCATAGCCAAACACACAAGAAAGTGAAAAAAATATTAAATGAAATGAGAAAAGAGCGAGTATTGCCCTGTATGTTTGGGGGGGAGGGGGGGCTGATACGGCTAAAGTTGACCAAATAACATAATCCTTCCAGTTAGAATGACAATGCTCTCTTGGATTTGTTGCATAATGCTAAGAAATCTAGTATTGTCAGCTTCGTGCTGAGCTATTGTTGCCTCGAATCTGGAAATCTAATTTTGTAGCGCTTTGGTTTGTGTAATCCAGGAAGCAAGCCGTTCACGGGGCTTACTAGACTTGTATTGTAAGATCTTTCCTTTCTCCTTATCTTTCCCTACACATCGTAAAAAAAACCCGGGCTGTCTATCACTTTTGCAAAGAAGGCTCATGTCATCCAAACGTATGATGCTTAAAGGGTCTAATCTATTCGCCACATGCAAGTTGTTATTATTCAAATTAAAATCGCACAAGGAAACAACCAATTTAGTAATTAAATGTCTTAGTTTAGGAGGTCCACGTGATGCACTCGCGGCCTAAAACTGAGTATCTAGGAAACACCCTAAATTGACCGATTTCTTCCCTTTAAAGCACCACAACAAAAATAACTCCATTTGAGTTACAGTCGCTGATGCATCATTACAACAAGAGAGTGAATAAGCAAGTAATTAGTGAATATAAACCAAACACGGGTCAGTAAGGAAGAAATCCTTAGACTCAACAAATATATTATATACAATTTTATAATATATTTGAGTTAATTCTGCATTTGATTATGTAATCAAATTATTTTTTTTTATGATTTTATCTTTTTTAGAAGTTTGATGTTCGAAACCGAGACCGACCTAGTAGTAAGTGCTGTTAAAATATTTTATGTCTTTAAACTCAGAATTTGTGTAAAAAATCTAGTGGCTAGTTAAAACATAAGATAGCTTACTCAAACTAGTTAAGAAAACAATAGGCTAAAAATTACAAGCGATGTAAACACTACAAAACATTGTTTCCTACTGATGGATATAACATTTCCAAGCACAAAATTATATTCCGGAAATAATCAGTGTAAAGTTTCGCCTTCCGTTACGAGTAGACTCGTGGCGACCAAGTATGATTCCAAGTTGGCGAGGAGTGATGTGGCGATTTTCCCTTTTCGACGAAATGTGTGCTTGCCGATGTCTTGATTATAGAAGTCCCGATTTCTAAACATTTCTTAGGCAAAACAGCGGTAAAGAACAACATGGAAGCAATCAATGACTAAAAGAAAGATTATCCGCCTTGTGAGTATTTCGATTCCGAGAAACGATGCACTTGCATTGTAATAAGATTGAATAAATCTTGTACCAATTGTGTGTGATTTTAGCCAATTTCACACAAACAAAAATGTAAGTAAAGGAACTGAGATTGTTGTATTATAATTTATTGGAGTAGTGTTGTGTTGTTGGAGCGGTAATTATTTAAGCTAGTAATTAGCTCCTAAAATAATTGGATTAGGTAAGTAATTAGAGGGACATATTGAAATTTTCTTTAAGAGATTTTCGGTTATTAATTTATTATTCTGATCTATTAACAAAATAAGAATAAAACCGATTTTGATCCTGAGTAATGTTAGTGGAGATGAATAGTGACAAAATATAGTTGGGTTAAGATTTAAATCCCAAAATGTAGTTGTTTTGACCAAGAAAGAAATGACAAAAAAAAATTTCGGTTCTTAATTGTACAAGAACCGAAATATTTTTTATCATTTCAGTTCAAATTTTTTTTTTAATTTTTTTTATTAAAAGTGTAAGAACCAAAACATAAAGTTTCGGTTCTTTGACATGTAAGAAAAAAAAACAAAAAGTCATAGAACCGAAACTACAAAAGCAGAAAAAAAAAATAAAAGCTACAGCACTCTTCATCCGTCTATATATATACTTTACATTCAGTTTATTTTCCTCATCCAATTTCAAACTTACATATTTTTAATTTAATTTGGTTACTTTGATAAATTATTTTCTGAAGGAATTGATTAAGCACAGCAAGAGGTATGTAACATAAATTTAAATTATTCGTTTTTCATATTTTTGTACAAATTTTTTATTTTCGTTGTTGCATTAAAATATTTAATTTGTAAATAATGAAAAATTACTCTAATAAAATGTTTTTTGACTTCCATATCACCAATTACTGAAATTAACATATTTTATCCTGCAAAAAAAAGTTGACATAAGTTAATGAAATTAAATTGTAGTTGTTGTTTTTATGATAGAATTTGGCCTCTTTATTTATATATAAAAATATTTGAAATTTTCTTTTTTTGCATGAGTTAACATGTTAAATGCTTAGTATGATAAGTTAAATTTCAGAAACTATTTTTATTTTCTTGTGCAAGGAAAAATGGTAAATATTCGAAGAGCAGCACAAATTATTAATCCTGGACCACTGAACAGATCTGTACTACATTTACAAGAAAAACATAGATCACAGAACATCTGGATTGGGGAGGTAAAATTTCATAT
>CATIWQ010267399.1:0-43262 GCA_949673415.1 Euphorbia schlechtendalii | reverse complement strand
GAATTCTTCTTGTAACTTCATCGATATTCGATAGCTTCGATCCTAAGCCAAATCTTTAAGTTCCATGCATCTTTTCACACATTTTTCACTCTTTTTACATAGAATTCCACTTTAGATCATTTTACTCCCAAGATTTACCTTGTATCTGCGCTCGCACCAAAAACAACTACATACCATGTGAAATCTTTTATATGAAGTATAAAAATGACTTAAACTATAATGTGTAGTGTGTAAAATTATATTGATAATAAGTGTAATTATACACTTATCATACCCCCACACTTATCTTTTGCCTTGTCCTCAAGGTAAATTCAATAGAAGTTTATATATTAGTAATCTAGTTCGTACCTCATTTGGCGAAAGATAGTGAATACCACATTCCCACGTTGCATAAGATTCAAGTAGAAGTCTGAAATTTCCCACAAATTAATAATGTGCAATTTATATGGCTTAGTTACATATCTTTGTTCTTATTGGAGAGTTAACAGAATCCCATCTCCATATAAGTGTTATATGCATACTCGAATATTTTCTTCTCTTAAGATAGTATAAAGTATAAAGGACATAGAAAGCATATTTTGATTAATTTTCTCTCAAGGAATTTTAGGTAACCTAGGATGTTAAAACACTCTCAATGGTTGCATTTTATGCTCCATACCACTCTTTCCTTTTTTCAATGGTTGCATTTTATTCTCCATACCACTCTCTCATTTTTTCTTTTAAGCATATGTTTTTGAAGTACTTTTACTTTGCACCCATTTTTCGTGCTATGCTTTCTTTTCTTTTTTCACTCAATGAATGGTTGTAGTTCTGATCCGTACCATTCCTCACCTTTTGCACAACTCATTGGTTATCCTCTCTTTCTTTTGATTTTTCACTCTTAATACCCTCATCCTTTATTGATCAATTTCAAAGTATTATGGCTATAGTTTCCCAACACTTTAAACACACTCAATACTCATAGAACTTATTCGAGATTTGCATATAAAACTCATAGTAAAAATACCATTAGATATTACTCCACTTAAGCTTTTCGGAAGCATTAAACTAAAACTATATAACTTATACTAATTCATGTTGCATTGAAATATATATCAAAACTTACTTGGAATGTTGCTCTCGAATGTTACTCACCACTCAACCTTGCCAAATGCTGAATGTTGTGCTAATAATGCTCAATTTCAACATGCGCTCGAAATTTCCACTAATATCAAACTTGTAATACCTAACACTCATAATAACCTTGGAAAAATGTTAGTAAAGTATAAGAATAGATAATGGATAAATAACACGAAAATAAAAAAAAAATTTCAAATTCTTTGATTTTTTATTTTATTTAATTTTTTTGGATTTGATGGGATTTTTACATATGCCCCCACACATAAAGAACACAATGTCCTCATTATGAGATATTTAATAAAAGTCGAAAACTAAAGCTAAAACTAGTCTAAAAATAGAATTGAAAAAGAGAAAGTAAAGTAAAGAATAAACCCGTTCTATTTTGAAGGAGAATCCGGGAGACTAGGAGTGAATTGACAATTTTGTTTTCTAAAGAATGAAAGTAATTTTCGAAGCATCGATTTATAACTTTTCTTTAGAATCTTCATGTATTTCTTCATAACTCCAAGTTCCGCTTGGCAATTGTCCAATTTAAGTTGCATGCTCGCCTTCCAATCTTCCGAAGCTTCTTCATCGTCTTCTATGTTCATTGGAGCTTTTTCTTTGCGACGGTTCGATGGAAGAAACTTCTTGAATCAAGTTGAGTTTCTTGGTGCGGTTGGAGTAGGAGTAGAAAGAATAAACACCATCGTGCTCTTGAAGTAGTCCAGTGTTCTTCAAATAATTCCCATCTATGTAGCGAAAATACTCACCCAAGATGATAGCGGTTATAATTTCGACCACTCCAATTATGATTCTCATGCTTGTTGAGTTCTTTTTCATCATATCCCATATGATATCCACAAATTCCTCTTTTTATTTCATCATAGCACAACAAAGAACAAACAAATCTTTCTTTTGGACCTTTGTATTCTCTACTCGACAAAATACTAAAGTGGAAAGGTATTTGTGGAGAAGAAAAATGCATTCATCCTTAATTAGTTTGTTAGGAGAGTTTTTGGGATCGAAGACTCTCTTACTCGATAATTCTGCCCAAACTCGATTTGGTTGAAAAGAATCCGTCATGCTTAATGAATTGATAATCTCAAAACCGAACCAATCACCCATAATCTCTCTTGTGACGGTGTATTATTATCCTTGATTACGAAATTGAATCGGCATCTTCCTTGAATCTTCAAAGTAGAATGTCACTAGACATTCGAGAATCCAATCTCGATTTTGGGGAAAATGCAAATTCACAAATCTTGTAAGACCAAGAGCCGATAGGTAGATCTCCAATTCTTCACGGAGATTTAAAGTTTCCAAGAAGACTAAATCGAGGAATATCATCCCGGTGATATCCAACTTGTTGAGCTTCTAAAATCTCTTACCCTCTTCTCTTATCCTTAAAGGGAAAGGACAATCAAATTCTTCTTGAATCGATTAGGCTCCTCTTTTATTTGCTGCTCTCTTTATACGAGTCATTTTGGTTTTTGAAGAAAAGGTTTGAAAAGGTTTTGAATGTAGAAGGTAGAAGATTAAGAATTTCAGAATTTTGTAAGCTTTTTGAAAGGATGTGGTGGCTAGGGTTCAACTTGGACGTCTTTATAGAGGTTTAAGGGGTCTCTAATTGGTCATAATTGATAATATAGCCATTTATGCTCAAAACTAGCTGTTAGTGGTGGTTATGGACATCTGCCGCGTGTCTGATCACGATCTGTAACTGTTATAATTTGCCCGTGTCATGATCGTGAAGGCCAGTCGCTATCGTGACTTTCTTCACGATAGAAACAGAATGTTTTAATATCCAATATTCAAGAGCGCGAATTGTGTCACGGTCATGATCTTCTTTATTCTTCAAATTTCTTCAATTTTTAGACTTCCACCTATAAAAACTTAGAAAAAAAACACAAAATAACTTTGTTAAATACAAAAGATAAATATTTACTATTATACCTTGATTTTTCATGGTGAAGATAGCAATTGAACATCAATGTCTTGTTGTTCAAACTTTTCATTTCATATTCAACAAATATTTACAAACTAACAATGAAACACAAACAAACAAACAAACAACAAACAAACAAACATAACTAAACTTAAAAAGAAACACTATACAAGGTTCTAATCTAAAAAGAAAAGAAAACTATTCAAGAGCGTGAATTGTGTCGCGTTCGCGATCTTCTTTATTCTTCAAATTTCTTCAATTTTTAGACTTGCACCTGTAAAAACTTAGAAACAAAAACACAAATAAACTTTGTTAAAAACAAAAGATAAATATTTACTATTATACCTTGTTTTTTCATGGTGAAGATAGCAATTGAACATCAACATCTTATTGTTCAAATTTTTCATTTCATATTAAACAAGTATTTAAAAACTAACAATGAAACACAAAAAAATAAAAAAACAAGAAACAAACACAACTAAACTTAAAAAGAAACACATTCAAGGTTCTAATCTGAAAAGAAAAGAAAACTATTCATTCAAGAGTAAGCGATTCAATCATCTGATCAATCTTATAACATGACTCCCGCAGATCTCTTTCAACATCATACACCAAAGTATGGATGTTGTTAATCTTGCGATGAATAGAGATTTGATCTTCTATTAATTTATTCAACTTCCTCTTAAGATTGGCTGAACTACTCCTTTCTTCCTTAACTTATTTATGTTTCTCGCTTTTTATCAGCTTCTACTCACTCATCCCATGATTTCCAATCATAGGTTATCCCATTTTCACCAATGCACATAGTTAGAAATCCGTACTTGAAGAAAATTTTCATAGTTAGTTCTAGAATTTCATCTTCATCAGTAAAGACTTTTGCACAACAGGGTATTCTAATTTGTCCTAACAAATTCACCATAGTTCGACACCCGTACGCTATCTTACCAGGATTAATTGTAGTAGACATAAAAGTCCCCATCATAATTCCTGATACGTCCATAGGTAAGCCATTCCAAACTGCTTCCAAGATAAACAATTCTTCAGGAATGACATGTCGGAACTAGATCTACCGAAAAGCGCATTACTTACATAGAAGTGTAACGCGAGCAAACAAGGGTCTCAGATCCACCGGCTATAGGCATATTCCTATTTCTATTCATCTTTTCTAGTAAGGTGATGATTCCAAGTTGGTAGTGGATCCCAACCAGGAAGCATTTTGTAGAAACAATCTTTAGGGAACCCCAAATTCTGCTCCAATTTCTTCCTCGGCAATTTATACTTCTTCCCTTGATGATGAAATTCTAAACTATCCATCTTAGCATTTGCCCAAACTAACTATATCAAAATCTCCTTAGAGTTATCTTCGCTGTTCCCAATATTCATAGAATCCTAAGATAATACATTACCCTCTCATAGATTCCTAGATGAATGAAATTATTCTTATGGATAACATAAGAACTTGTGAATTCTACATCTCTGAGGTTTCGAAATGATCACCTTCCTCTTGAGAGTGAATAGGAAAAGGTGCTTCATACCACTCTTCCAAATCCAAAGGAGGAATGAGAATAGATTAGTTAGAGTGTACCATTTTGAAGAAAAGGATTAGTTGATTTTCAAGGTATGGAATAAAGATTTTAACTGAAGAAAAAGGAATTTCTAATTTCAGAAGTGAAGGATTATGATAATTCGCATTCTATATATAGAATTTGAGGGAAACCGTCGAAAAATTGCTCAAACTGCTGTAGTTTTCGCTCATGTTGCGATCATGATCCTAGGTCGCGAAAGTGACTAAACTAAAAATAAGAAACAAAAAGTTTTAACAGGAATTCATGAGCATGAATAGAAGTCACGAACGCGAATAGGGAAAATAGAAGAAAATCTTCTATGTATCAAGGATTAAGTTGAAATATTATGATGTCTCACCTCCAAGATGATTATTTCATAATCTTTTCATATGTAAAATAAGATTAGAAAATTGTATAATACAAGAAATGAAATAAATAGATATAATTAATCTCCAGAACGCACTTGCCTTCCCTGGCAAAGGTGCCAAAAACTTGTTCGCAAGGTTTCGACTCTAATAACTCCTAGGATTTTTTATTTACTGATGAAGCCAAAACCTTGTCTCCCACTTTCCTACCGATAAGATATAAGTTCAAAATATGAACAGGTGTTGTTAGTACCGCTTATCTAAATAGAAAAATGGTGACCACTGCAAGTATACATTTACGATGTAGTTTTAAAAGATATCGATCCCACAGGAAGGATTAGCTCTAAGGATCAATAAGAAAAATGGAATAAAGAAAAAAAAATATTTTTGGATTTTAGTTGGGAGGATTATAATGAAGAATGGATAGATATATGTATGGAAGACTAGAGATTCTAAATATATAGATTTTTCCTACGAAATAAGTATAGCAAAAAAAACATGCAAGTTCAACAAAGTTGTTACATTCACTAGACTAATTTAACATAAACGGTTCTAGAAACTCAGATTTTCAATGATTCACTATAGAGCAACACATGAAATGACTTTTCTAAATCTAGTGCAAACTAATTAAGATGATTATATAAACCTGGACAACAATATTACCATGCTTAGTACGGGTCACTCTCACATAGCCACATTTAGTAAGTTACCATTCCAAAAATGTTAGCTCACTAGACAGCGTTAAAATCACAGATCCAATGATTATACAAAATCTCATTAACCCTAAAACTACTATTAAATTTAACTCAAAGGCATATAACTTGATTAATATAAAAGACTGAACACGAAATACGCATTATAACACATAGACGTATCATAAAATTCGAAATAGAAAGTATACGTAGAAAGGAAAGAAAAGTTGTAAGGTACACAAGTGAAAGCTAAAGTTGATCAAACCGTATTCACTCTTTAATGGGAGTCATCAATTCCCGTCATTCCTGCGTTTGCTTTGAATTCGGTCTCGGCCCGTACAGAACCTCCGTAGGATGCTATTCTTTTTGAATATCGAACAAACGAATGTTGAAGAACAAAAAATTTATTGATAAGTGATTTGTAAGTACAATTATACAACAATCGCTCGAATATGTAGAAAAATCTATTGATCGAAACAAGGATTCGAATCACTTAAACATTTTCTAGCTAACACTTATGAACATAGCGAAAACTAAATAATTTCACTCTCTATCTACGCACACACTATATCTCTCACTTTTTTTAATTCCAATGCCATGAAATTTGTGAGGTTTTGAGCCCTATTTATAGAGTTCGAAGGGTTCCGTCTAACTAAATGAAGAGTTGTGTCCATTGGCGAAAGATTGCATCACTTCATTGTGATTGGTTGAGAAGCTTTAATCTTATCCACAATGGATAGGTATCTATTCATGATTTGTTTACTTTTGATAAGTGTCTTTTCGTTGTGTTTATCTTTAGAAATAGTTTGAAACACAATTCACGGTCGTGATAACAATTCGCGGTCGCGACTTTATACATCTCAGAAGTAGAAAAAAAATCAAACAAAGATTCATGGTCATGACTTGTATATCGTGTCACGACTTGGATAGTTTTTTGGTCAAATCTTCTTAACTACCAACCGCCAGATGAGAATGATCAACCACCATCAACTACCAACGAAAAGACACTTATCAGAAGTCAATAAATCATGAATAGATACCTATCCATTTTGTATAATATTAAAGCTTCTCAACCAATCACAATGAAGTGATGCAATCTTTCGCCAATGGACACAACTCTTCGTTTAGTTAGACGCAACCCTTCGAACTCTATAAATAGGGCTCCAAACCTCACAAATTTCATGGCATTGGAATTAAAAAAAGTGTGTGATATAGTGTGTGCGTAGATAGAGAGTGAAATTATTTAGTTTTCGCTATGTTCATAAGTGTTAGCCAGAAAATGTTTAAATGATTTGAATCCTTGTTTCGATCAGTAGATTTTTCTACATATTCGAGCGATTGTTGAATAAGTGTACTTGCAAATCACTTATCAATAAAATTTTTTGTTCTTCAACATTCGTTTGTTCGATATTAAAAAAGAATAGCATCCTAGCAGAGGTTTTGTACTGGCCGAGACCAAATTCAAAGCAAACGCAGGAATTACGGGAATTTATGACTCCCATTAAAGAGTGAATGCGGTTTGATCAACTTTAGCTTTCACTTGCGTACCTTACAACTTTGCTTTCCTTTCTACTTATACTTTCTATTTTAAAGTTTATGATATGTCTATGTGTCATAATGCGTATTTCGTGTTGAGTCTTTTACATTAATCAAGTTATATGCCTTTGAGTTAACTTTAAGAGTAGTTTCGGGGTTAATGAGATTGTGTATACTCATTGGATCTGTGATTTTAACGCTGTTTAGTGAGCCAACATTTTTGGAATGGTAACTTGCTAATTATGGCTATGTGAGAGCGACCCGTACTAAGCATAGTATTGACGTTGTCTAGGTTCATCTAATTGCCTTAATTCGTTTGCGCTAGGTTTAGAAAAGTTATTTCATGTGTTGCTCTACGGTGAATAATTGATCTTCTGGGTGTTTTGAACCGAGTATGTTAGATTAGTTTAGTGAATCATAACATCTTTCTTAAACTCGCATGTTTTCTCTGCTATACTTATTTCGTAGGGAAAATCTATATATTTAGAATCTCTAGTCTTTCATACATATATCTATCCATTCTTCATTCTAATCCTCCCAACTAAAATCCAAAAATATTTTATTTTCTTTATTTTATTTTTCTTGTTGATCTTTAGAGCTAGTCCTTCCCTGTGGGATCGATATCTTTTAAAGCTACATCGTAATTGTATACTTCCAATGGTCACCATTTTTCTATTTAGATAAGCAGTACTGACAACACCTATTCATATTTTGAACTTATATCTTATTAATTATAAAGTGGGAGACAAGGTTTTTGGCTTCATTATTAATTAAAAATCCTAGGAGTTATTAAAGTTGAAACCTTGCGAACAGTTGCCAGCAATGGTATCAGAGCATGAATACCCAGGTTCATTAACATTGTTAATGAACTGAAGAGGCTTGGAAAGAAGTTCAGCATGGAGGATCTTGTCAAGAAGATTCTCTGCACTCTTACAGTAGAGTGGGATTCCAAGAAGAGTGCTATCGAGGAGGCTCATGATCTTAAGACCTACAACTATGATGAGCTGATAGGCACCTTGCTAACTCATGAGATGTCTCTGAGGAAATACTCAGATGACTCCAAGAGGAATCAGGGTAAGGAGGGAAAATCCATTATCCTTAAAGTACATTCACCTGATGAATCCACTAGCTGCGACTTTGATGAGAAAATGACCCTTCTGACCAGGCATATAGAATATATGTCAAGCGTACTGACCTTTTAGAGGAGTCTATTCATGTAGATTTTGATGAAACTAACATTGAACAAAGATGTTTGTGCTAACCAACTCAGCATAGGAGCCCCTAGTTGAGGAAGCCAAAGATGATGATGAAGATATTTTTATCAACTTCAATGATGGTGAAGATCAATCCCCTCCTCAGCATCCAGTTATCGATCCTCCAGTAGTTGACCCAAGTCTTCCAAGAGAGATTAGAGTTCATCGCAACCATCTGCTAGACAGCATAGTTGATGATGTTCATAATCTTGTGATGATGCGTGGTCAGCTCAGTCGGATGATGAGTCATCCAGCCTTCATATCATTGATCAAACCTAAAAAGATTGAAGATGTAGAAGGAGATGATTATTGGATGATCGCAATGCAAGAGGAATTGGATCAGTTCAAGCGCAATGATGTTTGGGATCTAGTTCATAGGCCTAAAGGAAAATCAATTATTAGCACCAAATGGGTACTCAAGAACAAACTAGATGAAGAAGGCATTGTTGTCAGGAATAAAGCCAGGCTTGTTGCTGAAGGCTACAACCAGCAAGAAGGCATCGATTATGATGAGACCTATGCACCAATAGCCTATCTTGAAGCTATTCGAATCCTTTGTGCTTTCGCATCCCATATGAATTTCAAACTATTTCAAATAAAAATGCTTTCTTGAATGGATTCATTCAAGAAGAAGTCTATGTTAGACAGCCTCCAGGCTTTAAAGATGCAAAGAATCCTGAGCATATCTTCAAATTGAAGAAAGCTCTTTATGGATTGAAGTAAGCTCCAAGAGCTTGGTATGAGAGGATGACAAATTTCTTGATTAGCAAAGGCTATGAAAGGGGTAAAGCATATACAACTCTGTTTATCAAGCGAAGGAAAGAAGATGTGTTGCTTGTCCAAATATATGTTGATGATATTATATTTGGAGCAACTGATGAGAAGCTGTGCAAGGAATTTAGCAAGCAGATGAAGAGCAAGATTGAGTGTCTATGATGGGAGAGCTCAATTTCTTTCTTGGATTTCAAATCAAGCAGACTAATGATGGAATCTTCATCAGTCAGTCCAAATATGCCAGAGAAGTTCTATAGAAATTTGACATAGAACATTTGAAGCCAATGTCCACTCTTATGGCTACAGATACTATCTTGAGTAAAGATGATCTGGTAAACCTGTGGACATCAAATTCTATAGAGGAATTATCAGTTCTTTTCTTTATGTCATAGCTAGTAGGCCAGACATATAGTATGTTGTGTGGTACTGTGCTCGGTATCAAGCTGATCCTAGAGAATCTCACTTAGAAGCTATGAAGAGGATTCTTAGGTACTTGCAAAGCTCGCTTGAAGCAGGTATGTGGTATCCTAGTAGTTCAGATTTCACTCCTAGGGGATTCACATATGCTAATTATGGAAGAGATAGACTCGACAGGAAGAGTACAATAGGATGATGTCATTTCCTTGGTGAGTGTCTTATCTCTTAGCACAGTAAGAAGCAAACTTCTATTATGCTAAGTACAGCTAAAGCTAAATACATGGCAGCAGTAAGTTATATAGCACAATTGCTTTGGATAAAGTAGCAATTAGAAGATTATGGTATCAAATCTAATTATCTCGAAGTCATGTGTGATAACAAGAGTGCAATTGACTTATCCAAGAATCTAGTTCTACATGGGAGAATGAAGCATGTCTACACTAGACATCACTTCATTAAAGATCATGTGCTACGAGGAGATGTTAGCTGGAGTATGTTCCATCAAAGGAGCAGCGCGCTAATATCTTCACCAAACCATTACCAAAGGAACAATTATGTGTATTGAGGCAATTGATTGGTGTGGTAAATTCACGATGAAGAAGAAGGATGAAAATCTCAGAAATTTGGCTAAGTGTTGGAGATCAAGCATGAGATGACACGTGGATAACACCATCAAGTTTTTTAAAGAAACGGCATGAGGAACAATTCACAGTTAAAATTCAAATCTACGTTTTTCAAAAAGACGCACTCGTGAATTGGAAATGTTTTCTTCTAATCTCACCATTTATCTGAGATGATTAATTTAGAGGTCAATCACAACGTTCATTTTCATCAGAAGCTGAGACCGTGACACGTATTAAGAAGAGATGAGATCATCTATATATGTTGAACAGTTGAAGAGAATGGGTCACTTACTTTCTGCAAATTTGAATCATTAGAGCATTCGAACCCTAATTTCTTCTTCTTTTGAATCCAGAAAACTACTGTTATGAAGATTATTGTGAATGTGGAAGGGAAAACTAAAAAGCTTACTCTTGAAGTGGGCACTACTTTAGAAAGAGTAGGTTGGGAAGATGGCTTGGATTTTGGTCCAGTCTTTGAAGTGAATTATGAAGGATTGCTACTCAAAAAAACCATGCATCGAGTCATCAAGCAGCAACACTTTAGTTCCTTCTTAAGGATGGAGGGTCCAGCAATCACAAGCCTCATTAGGACCTTCTATACTGATGTCTACACCATATAAGGTTTTAGTGATGTCCAGCTGATGGACTTTGAAGGCAAATCAGCCTTGATTTGTTCTCCGTTGATTGGGAGCATCCTCAACATGCCTAATTCAGGCACCGAGCTCCACAAATCCAGCAATGAAGATGCCATTATCATTCCCGAGGATTGGGAACTCCCTGCCAACAATATTTCAAGGCAGATAGCCGCCAGCGGGATGTTATGGACATCGAGGATGTGCCATGAGCTGGTGGTGAAGCTGCTATTACCCAAAATAGGCTTGTTGACTAACTACACATATTTCGAGCATTGTGTGTTCTACCATATGTTAGAGGGTAAGAAGTTCAATTGGCCAATGGTGATTCTTCACCACTTGACAAAGCTGACCACCATCTATCACTATGGTTACCTCATAACTGAGATTATGAGGGTAGTGAAAGTCAACATGGCTTAGTTTTTGGGGGAGTCTAGTGAAACAGTCCTGCCAGTGAAGAAAATGCTAGAAATGTCGCATTTCAACAGGCTAGCTCACAACCAGGTTCATGCTAGGTACACCAAGGCTCAACAAAGGTGAAAGTTGAAGAGGGTACCCATAGTATTACCTGCTGACATCTGCAAGGAGGAGGAGGAGGAGGACCAATTCATGGTAGACTATAAGAGTGATAACTTAGACTAAGTTCCAATCTCCAGCATCTTGGAGAATGTGACCACCATTCCCTCAAGAGCAGAGAAGGCTACTTCCCCTAAGGCCAAGGGGAAGAGTCTAGCCAAGTCCAATGATGCTCCTGCTTAGCATTAAAGGAGAAAGATGCAAGCCAAAACCCGTACCCAAAGGGTGGTAGAGGCTAAGCAACTAGCTGAGCTGCAAGCTGAGGAGAAGAAGAAGAGGCTGAGGCCAATGAGACCCTATGCCAAAGGAAGCGTAAAATGGTAATCTCAAATGATACTAAGGAGTAGGGCGAGGCCAAGAAGTCTAGAGATGAGGACCAACTCAAGTCCAACACTACTGAGAACGTTTCATGTGTTTTTACCAAACTTAAGGGCACTTAGCAACATTCTACCATCACAAGGCCACTGTAGAAAAATGTGCTGGTGATGAGAAGCGAGGAGGATGCTGGAAAAAACCCTTTCCTTAATTCTAGAGGAGTTTGATCCTCTGGACCCCAACATCCCCACTCCCACATTCACTCGTGTTAAGGAGCCTTCTTCTCAGCATGAGCAACGTCAAGCTGACCCATCCTTGGGTCAAACAGCTAATCCAGAGGTTCCGCAAAATCCCACCTCCTCATCTTCTCCTGTAAATCCTCAAAACCCTTCTCTTGTAAATGCTTCTATTCCATCAGGTTCTACTCCAGTAGATCCTGAAATGCAGAAAAGTCCATCCCCTTCTATCTTTGTACATTCCACAATTCAAATCTCTTCACCTGAAAATAGCCAGGATTCTTTTCCTCCATCACCAGTACATATTTCTTCCACACCTTCTCCTGTACATTCGCAACCAATAAACAACTCTTCTAGAGCCATTATACCTTATATTCCACTTAAGCCAACTTCTTCGACTGTACATGGTTTTGAACCTACCCATTCTTCAAACTCATCCACAACCCCCTTAACCCCTCTGGTTAGGGAAGTTCCCAATGCTGAGAACTCCGCTCAGCAGGGAAAAGCAAGTGGTTAGAATACTGAGGTAAATTTTAGAGCTAATGGAGCACTTAAACCCAATAGCAAGCCAATAATGGCTGATATATCTTTCTTAGCACAGATCCGAGAGTTTGCAAGGAAGCAATTTCCTACGCTCAAGACTGATGCTGAGTTAGATGGAACAATAGGCAACATGCTACTCTCTTAGGAATTGATGGACTTATCATCCAGGCCCATGGTAAAATTTCCTGAATTCAAATAGCACACAAGTGTGCCTAGTGACTCTCTATACTTTCAAGAGTTTGAGAGGATCCAAGGTAGCTTGTTGGTTATTCGAAATCATTTGGCAAAAGAGAGTGCCAAAAGCCTGGTAGATAAGATGGAACTAATCCTAAATGGGTTAATGGAAACTGCATCCTAGCTTAGGGTAGCTACTACATCTATTCCCATGTCTAATGTAATAGCAAATGTTGTTGAAGGAAAGATAAAGAGTAGTGTAGATGCTACTACTGAGCAGTTGAGTCTCTCGAGTACTAATATGGCTACTCAAGTGACACAAATCCATGAGCTTGGTAAGAAGCAGGCCAAAATAAAAAGGCTAACTGATCGCAAGATCGAGGACTTCATAAAAGAGGTAGCATCTATGAAGGATGTGAGCCACAGCATAGCAAAGCTGGTGGAATTTGAGTCACAATTCTTGCTTGTGCATGATAACAAGAAGGATGAAGTCCTCAAGCTCTTAAAGGATATCTCGCAAAAGCTAGACAATGCCTCCGTCATGAACATTGATTCTCTCAAATCCAAGATTGATACCCTTCAGCGAAAGGTCTCTGATCACATAACAAAGAGAGTCTCCTCATCGTAGAAATTTTTAGTAACTGCCAGGGGAAAGATTTTTCTAAACATGCCTTTACCGAGTGCACCTCCAACCGAATCCCTCTCTACCTTGAGATCGAAGTGTCAATCCACGAGAAGCTGAACGTCATTAAAACCAAGGTAGAAGATCTGACGAAGAAGGTGGATTCGCTACTCAGGATGGGAGAGCTGGACGGAAAATACATTAACTACACTTCAAAGTGTATCGAATCCATTGGTCTAAAGATTCTTGACATTAAGGCTCATCTGAAGATTGCACTGACAACAACTGACTTTCATGGTCTCCTTCAGTGTTTTCAATAGTTTTCCAGTTAAGGATTTAACTAGATACCTCATTCTCGTGTTGCCACCATCTTCTTCTTAGCGAGCTGAATGACCAAACTTCCTCTCAATACAAGGTAAGGAGCAATTGGAGCAAGAGATTTCCCAGCAAATCATTGGCATGCAAGAGAGCTTTTAAGCTGCACTCGACGCCTTTAATGTCTGTCTTAATCAAATTGTTCAAGGTCAGATAATAAAGGGGGGAGAAGGTAGTTGAAGATGCGCTTAGGAAGGAAAATCATAATAAGGGATCTCTTCCAAGGCAATCTCATCTGATGCATCCTTTGAACAGGCTAAGTCAAGACAAGAACAAGACTGCGGGATCTTCCTCTTTTGTGTATAAAAGATAGTTTAGGCCATGATCCAATAGATGTAAAACTTGTAATAGGTTTTATTGTAATCTTAGTTCAGGACATGCTTTATGTATTGACTAAGTCATTTTTTATTTATTAATAAAATTACAATTTCGAACCTTAAGTTAAGATCTTCTTAACTTTTTATGCTGAGTATGTTTTTTGATGTGTATCTAACTATGTGGTATAGGAAAACATACAAGAGCCTAAACTTTTAAATATAAAGCTAAAGTAAAACTTAATCCCAATCAAAGATGAAATCCTCTAAGTGTGGGGGAGCTGAGCTGCTTGTACAAGACTCACTCAGTATAGGGGAGCTCAAGCTGATGAAGGGAAGTCACTCAGCACAAGGGAGTTTTACATCGCTTTCAGGTATTCTGTAATCTCTAAACTATTTATTCAATTAACTTCTTCCACTACCTAGTTTACTATCTATCCACAATGGGGGAGATTGTAGAACACAAGTTAATAGTACTTCGCAATACTAAGTAGTTTTGGAAATAGCAAACTGTCTAGGATAGTGAAATTAATTAAGTACTAAGTAGACTCTTAATTAATAAAGCTGACTTGAGTTCATTCAAGGGGGAATAACTCAGTTTTGCTGGATGATAATTAAGTTATGACTTAGAGTAGGAAAAGCTGAGTGTATGTTGAGTACTACATAGTTTAGGATTACTTCACTTAGTTCGTGCTGAGTTTTGCTTTTATTTAATTAAAAGAATGTTTTGTTTAACACGTAGAGACTTGATGACACATGTGCTACTAATGTTGTCTGTGATGGATCAGAATATTCTTTTAGTGCTTTTCAGGATAAATGGTGCTGAAATTAGCAAAGATTCCTACGATCGTCACAATGCCAAAAATGTCAGTACGGTTGTCAGAGATTCCTCGCTACAGTCCACGTAACAGGAATTTCTGTTATGCACCGCATCTCAAGTGTCTTTGCACGATTCTGCCAACGTCAGCAAGGTCATCCAATGGGAAGACTCCACGTTGCATTCTAGTGAGCCTCTCTCAGAACCAAAATTCTTGAAGGTAAATAAGAATTTGACAATGGAATTTTATCACGCCTTAACGTTCAAATTCAATCTCTAAACATCTTGGAATCTATCTCCAATGGGAAGATTCGAAAGATTAGAAGAGATGAGAAATTGAAGATCATCGATATCGTAAAGTTTGCAATGGTTACTTTTTAGAGCATCAAAGTATAAATAGGAGACTGAAGCAGATGTTTAAACTTGGTGAATCACCTCAAATTTCTTAAGAGCTAAAACGCTACGCAAATTACTCTAGTTTCCAAAGAAATTCCACAGCAAGTAATCAGCAAACATTAAGAGTCTTATCTGTTTGTAATAGAGAGAAATTACTAAGATTAACATTGTAAGGATTCAACGTTTCTATAAGTTGAATTTAGTTTGCATTCTTATATTAATCTGAGTGTCAGTTTGGGAAGGGTACCAAAACTGAGTTGAGCTGTAGTTAGAAAGAAAGGTACTTTCTGTAATAGTGTCTACCCACTGTAAAGGCTTCTTCACCTATTAAAGGAACGACTCACTAGTGGATTAAAGCTCAGAGACGGTATCTGGGGACTGGAGGTAGGCTAGGGGCTGAACAAGGATAAATCCCAGGTGTTGACGTTCTATCTTTAAGCATTTAGCTTGATCAGTGATCAGCTCATTCATCTCTCTCTCATTCATTATATTCCTTGTTATCCAGTCTGTGCTGAGTAAGTCTTACTCAACTAAAGATTGAAGATAAACTATGCAAGAAAAGTTGAGCAGTTTATTCATTTTTATATTACACTCAGCAAGCACACTCGTCACACATATAAAAAAAGAACTTGGCGATTAAACTTTAAAAATCTATAAGTAACCAACATTTCGCATTCACCCCCCTTTGCTATTGTTAAGAGCCTGTTTACGAACCAATAATTACCTATTCTTGTTTAATTTGAACCAAATCCCAAAAACCAACCCGTTACTTCCTCGAAGGCAAATCCGAGCCATTTGATGTTGGATTAATCAGGGTGGATATGAAACAAAAAGGTACAAATCGAATCCGAGACTTTTTTATTTTATTTCTATTCCTTTCATTTTTCTTAATTCAATAAGTCGAGGGGAAGTAGAACTATTGTTTTCGATGCTTAAGGGGTTGTGTGCCACTTTCGGGTAAGTATTATAAACCCCCTATGCATTATTTTTATTTATACATAGTTGAAATTACTTACAAATTGATTAAACATGTAAACTTGGCTAAAAATTGGGTGGAAAACAATCAAAAGCTGAAAACTGCACAAAAAGCGATGTTTGGGGCATTATAACCATGAACCCGGTAGAGTTGAATCGAATCCGATACCAGGGTTAGTGATTGGGATACCGAATTCATGATCCCTCCGTAGGATTCAAGGGTAGAATACCCTATTTTACTTACATCCTCTATTTAACCCCTATTTTGCAAGTTTGCTTGAACTGATTTCGGTTCTAACCCACTGTAAGTACCTTGTATGAAATCTTGGTTGAGTAATTGAGTGTAAACACTTGTATTATTCCATGATGTTGTGTTACTTAACTAATATTAGGCTTAAAATAATGTCTTTCTTCTCACCTTCACTTTTCTTAATGAATCTCAAGCAATATGAATGCATTAAATATCAAATATTAGTATAACGTTTGTTCGCAATAAGAAATTACCTTAAACAATGAAGTAGGTAACTTTTTCCGAACTTGAATCTCTAAATTTAATGTTTAGAGCTTGTCCTTATTAATGATGCTATACTAGAATCCACTTGGAAGAGTTGATCCTAGTGACGACTCCGTGTTTTTGTTTAGGAATTTAAGTTCCTAAATCTTTTCAATCATTTCGAAAGTAGCTTGACCCTTATACGAAATGAGTTTAATGGAAAGAAATCCTTGGTATGTCCTGAACTGTTAAATACGTCTTGAAAGTAGCATATGTCTTAAACAATCGATAAAACTCGACCCAATAAGTAAAGGCTAGTTCGAAACATCATCCGCTCACTATGGCGACACTTCTAGGGAATTTTTTATTAAATTTAAATTCCAAATTTTAAAAGATTTAATGAAGTATAGAAAAATGTTTAACTTAATTTAGTTCAATATCTTTTATTTAATGAATTATATTCATTTACAGAGATAGATTCTTTGCATTTAGGACTGGATGCCCCATTTGAGCCAACCTATATAGTAAGCATCACCTAAATAGTTCATGGGGTTTAGGGGTCCCAATGGATAGCCACTCATAACCATATTGTATGCTTGATATCCTTCACGAGATTCAAGGTATATCATAATGCTGTGAGAACCACCTACATCCGCAACACAACGTTGACCCTTCATAGAGTAAGTCATAGCACTCATTTTCCCCTAGGATTAGCCTAAGTCATGCAAAATAATTGTTAAGGTTGCACTTTGTATTCCCTTATGGATGCCAAAGTTCTTAGAGCTAAGCCTCATTCTAAAAGCTTTACCCAATCAACGCGTTGGAGAAATAAGGAGGTTGGAGGGATAAGGTTGTAAGAATCAACCCTTGTTTGCAATGTTGTGATATAAACTGTATAATACATGCTTCCATGCAAAGTGATACCATGCTATGTGATATGTGTTGCCATGCTACGTCCTACATGATATTTTTATGAATTGCTATATAATTCATATGGTCCGAGTCACATGTACTATCCACGAATTTTGTGTAGATACAAACACACATCATCTCATGTTTTTATTTATGAAAATATTATATATCTCTCGAAATATCCATGGAACATCTCTACCAATTCATATCATGTAAATTTAGCATCTATACCATGTATAATTGCATATTATGTCATGCGTAGTTTCAATTATGCCATGTCATCATTTGACCTTACCATGTGTAGTTTAAATTACACCACATCTTCACTTTCACTTTTCCATGCATAGTTTAAATTATGCCACATCATCACTTTAACCTTGCCATGGGTAGTTTAAATTATGACACGTCATCATGTTTACTTTTCCATGTGTAGTTTTAATTATGCCATGTTTTTTAGACATGATGTATGCTCTAGAGGCAATTAGGGCGATATATCTTTATTAGTTTCTAATCTACAAACAAATTTTGGATTATTTTTTATCAATAATAAAGCATCTTTGTTATATATTGATGTTTGTTTCTAAAATTGTATCTCACTAAAATAGAAGACTGAAGCGGACTCTCGGATCTAACTCAACATCAGTCTTGAGCATAGGAAATTGCTTCCTTGCAAACTCTCGAATCTGTGCCAAGAAAGATATATCAACCATTATTGGCTTGCTGTTGGGTTCAGGTGCTTCATTAGCTATAAAATTTACCTTAGCAGTCTAACCACTTGCTTTTCCCTACTGAGCGGAGTTCTCAACATTGGGAACTTCCCTAACCAGAGGGGTTAAGGGTTTGTGGATGGGTTTGAAGAATGGGTAGGTTCAAAACTGACGCTGCCATTTCTTTTACTCTCCAATGAGATGAACTAGCTTTCATCTCCCATCATATACCTTGAGCATCTACTATCCAAATACCACATTCGAGAGTCATCAACAGATCTAAGCTCACCTATAAAATAAGCACGTTTTCTTAGGTACCCACGCTTTCGAGCTGGTTCCTCCTTTGTTCGCAGTGCTTAGGTTTGACCAGTCGTACTAGTCGTAATAACCATTTTTGTACCGACAAGGAACTGTGGCATGTGCAGCTTTCCCACAAAAATCGCACATCATTTTTTGTTTGGGCTGGCTCGCTTTCTTCTGTTTAGAGGAATTCTTCCTCTTAGAATTGCGAGTTTGGTTACTCTGAGTTTGACTTTTGGTTGGAGGAGGAACCCCTTTCTTCTTTAAAGTCATTATCTAATAAGTCAACTTATCTAATTTCTTAGTGAGCTTCCTGATAGCACATTCTTGATACTCAGCTTTTTCTTGAAGAAAGTTGATATCAAGTGATAAGGAAGCATTAGTATCTTCCCGATCATCACTTCTCCACACTATCTCTTTGATGTTCTTCATTGATTTATTAGTCAATTTTATAACATCAAAGAGAGCCTGGGCGAATTCATCAATGGACAAAGGAAGTTTAGAATGTACCTCAGCTTGAGGAGCTTTTCCTTTATCGCGCTCAGCTTCAGAATTGATAGCGGAATGATCTCTACCAGAGGTAGATGCTGAGCCTTCGCTACGATTCTCAATGGCCATCAAGTAGAGGTTGGCCAAGCTAGTAGCTTCTTCATTAGATGATGAAGATTCTTCTGAATTGCTCCAAGTGGCAGCAAGTGCCTCAATTTTCTTGGAGAACCTCTTCTTGAACTTGTCCTTCTTCACCTTCGAACAGCTCGACTGGATATGACCTTTCTCTCCATAGCCAAAGCATTTGATGTCTTTGTTTTGCTCCTTCTTTTGTCATTCCTCAACTCCAAGCCGGTGCTGAACTGACTTGGTTTTAGCGGGAAACTTCTTGTTGCTGTTGAATTTCCCATCCTTCTTAATGAAGCGTTTGAAACTCCTGGTCAGAAGGGCCATTTGCTCTTCAGAGTCGTAGCTAGTGGACTCATTAGATGAATCTACTTTAAGGATAATGGCTTTGCCCTCCTTACCCTGATTCCTCTTGGAGTCATCTGAGTATTTCCTCAGAGACATCTCATGAGTTAGCAAGGTGCCTATCAGCTCATCATAGCTATAGGTCTTAAGATCATGAGTCTCCTCGATAGCGCTCTTCTTAGAATCCCACTCTACTGTAAGAGTGTAGAGAATCTTCTTAATGAGATCCTCCACGCTGAACTTCTTTCGAAGCCTCTTTAGTTCATTAACAATGTTAATGAACCTGGTATTCATGCTCTGATACCATCGCTGGCACCTGTTCGCAAGGTTTCGACTTTAATAACTCCTAGGATTTTTTATTTAATAATGAAGCCAAAAACCTTGTCTCCCACTTCCCTATTGATAAGATATAAGTTCAAAATACGAACAGGTGTTGTCAGTACTGCTTATCTAAATAGAAAAATGTTGACCACTGTAAGTATATAGTTACGATGTAGTTTTAAAAGATATCGATCCCACAGGGAAGGATTAGCTCTAAAGATCAACAAGAAAAATGGAATAAAGAAAATAAAATATTTTGGATTTTAGTTGGGAGGATTAGAATGAAGAATGGATAGATATATGTATGGAAGACTAGAGATTCTAGATATGTAGATTTTCCTACGAAATAAGTATAGCAGAGAAAACATGCAAGTTCAACAAAGATGTTACGATTCACTAAACTAATCTAACAGACTCGGTTTAAAACACCCAGAAGGTCAACTATTCACTGTAGAGCAATGCATGAAATAACATTTCTAAACCTAGCGCAAACGAATTAAGATAATTATATAAACCTAGACAACGTCAATACTATGCTTAGTATGGGTCGCTCTCACATAGCCATATTTAGCAAGTTACCATTCCAAAAATGTTAGCTCACTATATAGCATTATATCACAGATCCAATGATTATACACGATATTGTAATTCCTACGTCTGCTTTGAATTCGGTCTCGGCCCATACAGAACCTTTGCTAGGATGCTATTCTTTACGAATATCAAACAAACGAATATTGAAGAACGAAAACTTTTATTGATAAGTGATTTGCAAGTACACTTATACAACAATCGCTCGAGAATATAGAGAAATCTAGTGATCGAAACAAGGATTCGAATAACTTAAACATTTTCTCGCTAACACTTATGAACGTAGCGAATTCTCTATCTGTACACACACGATATCTCTCTCATGCATTCTAATGTTTTCCCTCTACTTGATTGCATGAAATTGTAAGGTTTAGAGCCTTATTTATAGAGTTCGAAGGGTTACGTCTATCCATATGAAGAGTTGTGTCCATTGGTGAATGATTGCATCACTTCATTATGATTGGTTGAGAAGCTTCAATCTAATCCACAATGATAGGCACATTTTCATGATTGGTTGATTTCTGATAGGTGTCTATTTATTGGTAGTTGATGGTGGTTGATGGAAGTTGATGGTAGTTGATCATCCTTATCTGGAGGTTGGTAGTTAAGAAGATTAAACTAGAAAACCATCCAAGTCACGAACGTGATATACAAGTCACTACCGTGAATCTTTGATTGGAAGATTTCTTCTTTGAAGAAGAACAATTCATGACCGCGAATGATTGTCGTGATCTTGAATTGCATTTTTCTTCAAAATTCTCCTTGTAACTTCACCGATCTTTGACACCTTCAATCCTAAGCCAAATATTTAAGTTCCACGCGTGTTTTTGCACCTTTTTCACTCATTTTACATAGAATTCCACTTTAGATCATTTAGCTCCCAAGATTTACCTAGTATCTACATTTGCATAAAAAACAACTACATACCACGTGAAATCTTTTATATGAAGTATAAAAATGACTTAAACTATAGTGTTTAGTGTATAAAATTAATATGATAGTAAGTATAATTATACACTTATCAGCACCCATTGAGAACATCTCATACTCTCTCAGCATGAGATTGATCTTTAACTCCTTGACCTTGTCATCCCCTCATAGGTAATCTCCAGCTTCTTCCAGATCTCCTATGCTGTTTAACATCCCGAGACCTTGTTGAACTCAGTAAGATCTAATGCATAGTGTAAGTAATTAATAGTTGCGATATTCTCTTTGAAACACCTCAGGTCAGGGTCATCGTAGTCCTCTAGATCTACTAGTATACGCTCACCGTTCCTCACTATAGTGGAAACTTTGGGACCAAGCTCAATAGCAAGTAAGGACTACATGCTTTGTGACTGGATGAAATTTTTCATTCGATTTATCTAGAAAGTATAATGATTACCGTCAAATAGAGGTGGTCTAGTAACAAACATTCCCTCTTTAAGGAGAACTACTTGACTGGAACCATAATGATAATTTTTATAAACCATTTAAGGATCTTTCTCAAAGATAGTTACTCTAAAAGTTGAGCAACCACTCTGATACCACTTGTTGGTCCATAAACGGGCTCTTAACAACAATAGAGGGGAGTGAATGTGAAATCTTGGTTAATTTTAGATTTTAAAATTATAATTGCCAAGTTCCGTTTTTATATGCGTGCTGAGTGTAATATAAAAATGATTAAACTTCTTAGCTTTGCTGGCACAGTTTATCTTCAATCTTTAGTTGAGTAAGACTTGCTCAGCACAGATCAGATAACAAACAATATAATGAATGAGAGAGAGAGAGAGAGATGAATGAGCTGACCACTGATCAAGCTAAATGCTTAAAGTTAGAACATAAACACCTGAGATTTATCCTGGTTCAGCCCCTAGCCTACCTCCAGTCTCTGGATACCGTCTCCGAGCTTTAATCAACTAATGAGTCATTCTTTCAATAGGTGGAGAAGCCTTTATAGCGGGTAGACACTATTACAAAAAGTACCTTTCTTTCTATCTACCGCTCAATTCAGTTTGGGTACCCTTCACAAATTGATACTCAGATTAATATAAGAATGCGAACTGAATTCAACTTATAAAAACGTTGAATCCTTACAATGTTAATCTAAGTAATTTCTCTCTATTACAAACAGATAAGACTCTTGATGTTTGATGATTGCTTGCGATGGAATTTCTTTGGAAGCTAGAGTAATTTACGCAGCATTTTAGCTCTTAAGAAATTCGAGGTGATTTACAAAGTTTGAACGTCTACTTCAGTCTTCGATTTATACTTTGAAGCTCTAAGAAGTAGCCATTTTAAACTTTACAATATCGCTGATCTTCAATTTCTCATCTCTTCTAACCTTTCGAATCTTCCAGTTGGAGACAGATTCCAGGACGTTTAGAGATAGAATTTGAATGTTGAAGCTTGATAAAATTCTGTTGATAAATTCTCGTTTGTCTTCAAGAAATCTGGTTCTGAAAGAGGTGCCTTAGAATGCAATGTGGAGTCTTCCCTTTGGATGACCTTGCTGACATTGGCAGAATTGCTTTAAAACTTGAGACGTGGTGCATAATAGAAATTCCTTTTACTTGGACTGTAGCGAGGAATATCTGACAGTCGTACTGACATTTTTAACATTGTGAGGACCACAGGAATCTTTGTTAATTTTAGCGCCTTTTATGTTGAAAAGCACTAAAAGAATATTCCATTCCATCACAGACAACGTTAGTAACACATGTGTCATTAAGTCTCTAGGTGTCAAACAGAATATGCTTTTAATTAAATAAAAGCAGAACTGAGCACGAGCTGAGTGAAGTAATCCTAAACTATGTAGTACTCAGCATAGACTCAGCTTTTCCTACTCTAAGTCATAACTTAACTAAGCATCGAGCAAAACTAAGTTATTCTCCCTTGAATGAACTCAAGTCAGCTTTATTAATTAAGATTCAACTTAGTACTAAATTAATTTCACTATCCTAGATAGTTTGCTATTTCCAAAACTACTCAGTACTGTGAAGTACTATCAACTTGGTTCTACAGTAATGATTAAATAAACGAATCGAGAGATTCCTTTGTCTGTTCAAATCTTCTCTCACATTCGTGATATGATTCTGACTTTTGTTTTTAGAACTTAAGAATTCATTGATCAAAAGTTTGACCTGAAATACAAATATTTGAGTCGTATTTATAGCGAAAATGGATACGATTTTGGTAAAAATCAATCACTTGGGAAAAAGGAAACAAATCAAGTCTTTGTCCAATTTACATTGATTTTATTTTAGGTAAAAATCAATTAATTGGGAAAAGGAAATGAATCAAATTTTGATTAAATTAGATTGATTATGGTACCGATTTCATTGTCATTCTTTGGTGATTTAGAATATGAAAAATGGCTTTAAGTCAGCCAAACTAAAAGGGGAATTAAGTGATTTTAGTAAACGAAAATCGATTCCTGTACCAGAATCACAAAGGCGGTACTAGGATCAACTAATCCCGGTACCCTGCTTACCCCAATCATTGACATCTTTGTGTTTTTTTACAGGTTTTGAGGTTTTCAGCATGATTTTTTATAAATTTCAAAAGTAAATTTGAGCAATTAACTTTGAACCTATAATATTTGGCTAAACAAAATACAAAATTACAATCTTTCATCTTTAACTTTTGGGGTTGTGAAAATTTGTGCTCACATCATCATTTGGGAACCCTAAAATAGTGCAAAAGTATGAAATATATGCAAAAAATGACCAAAGGGAGGTTTTGTCCAAAAGGATAGATCAAGGCCCTCTAAAGGGCCACTAATGGTAACGTCATTAGGCCTCCAGAAGGATGACATCTGTTACGCATCCTTGGGGGTAGCTTGGCAGTCATAAGGGTGTTGGGCGGAATAGAGGCCCCGAGGATACGATGTAAATTTTCGCTCCTTTTGTTTCTCCCACAAGATAAATGAAAAAGGAATGTTTAAACCGAGGTCAGTCTAAACGGAACGGTACATTTGCTATTACTCTAGCACCTTTATCATTACTTTGAAGCTCCTTAAATAAGCATGGAGTCGTCGGTCCAACAATAGGGGCGGTGGTCTAACAATTGGGGCCCTGGTGCAATCATAGAGGCACCTGGTTAAAAACCCTTTTATATCCTTAAAACAAATCACCAGCACTAAAAAAACACCAAATCACTAGCCTAAAATCTCCAAAAACTCATAAAGCTTACCTCACTGACATGATCACACTAATTTTGGAACCAAAACGTTGTAAGAGAAGTCCTTCGAAGCCTTTTTTTATGATTTGTTAAAGAAGTTGAAGAAAACTTTGAATAAATGCAAAAAAAATTATTATAAAATTCAATTAATGAAGCTTTTGATGTGATATTAGGTTATATGGAAGGTAAATTTAGAGATCTACTCAATTTGTGAAGATCCAAACAAGGTTTTGGTTAAGCAAAACAAAGAAAAATCAAGAGGAAGTTGATTTTTCAATGTTTTTCAAAACTTTTTTTTCAATTTTTTCTTTTTTTCTCACCAAACAAGAAAACTCTCACCCAAAATGGAAATGTGATGTGTCCCCACTCTCTCTCCTCTTTTTTGGGCTTTTATACCATTTTAGGTCAGCTAAAAGTAAGGTTAAAAGAGGAAAAATAAATAAAAACAATGTAAAAGGGGGGTAAAATAAATTTTACCTGGTGCCTCCCTTATATGCTAGGAGTGGCCTTATAAGTCAGGACATCACTAGCTAAATAAGGGTGGCACCGGTCAAGTGAATAGGGGTACAAAATCGGTAACAGGGGCGTCGGGCTCGGAACACCCCCGTCGAGTCCCGAGAAGGTAAACAAAAGGGGCAAGTGTTTTTTCATATAATAATTTAATTTCCTATCATATAAAATTTTACTTTTAATATTTTTTATATATTTTCTAATATTCCAATGTGAAGAAAAGAAAAGCTTTTAAATACTAAAAGCGCTTGCATTTATTTTCTAACAAAGATAAAATGAAAATAATATATAAAATAAGTTCAAATAAATTTTATTAACATGGTGAAAAGGTTAGAAAGACTAGAAGAAATTCTTTTGACATCATCTCAGCCCGAATGTGGATCCGCGAAAGCTCGGAGAGCAAGTATAAATATAAGCTTTGATCATCATTTTGTGAGAGGAACCAAGAATTTCGTTCTCACATACATGCGCCCTAATTGCCTCTAGGGAATACATCATGCCTAATATCTATCACACGCAACCACGGTGGCTGGCGGACCTCAAAAGAAATGCCAAAAATGGATTAAGATTACAGTTTATGGGGATGGTGAGAAAAAATAAAGACTCCTTTGAATGGATTTTAAGGGAAAAGAAAATGGATAGTAGACATGATTCAACCCAAAAAGCTAAACAACAGAAGAAATTCCTAGAACTTAAAGCAAACTCCGATGACATATAAAGAATCTATGGACCTAAAGAGTGTTGGGCTTGATAGCTTGAGTGAGCATACAAGTGAGGTTGAGCTCATCAAACACAAAACCAATTGGATTGTGTTAAGGCCCAATCTACTCCACTTACTATCACCCATATTCCTTTGTTATTTCCGATGTGGAATAAACCACATCTCCAACAAATTCAATTTTGATTTCACAATATCAAGTCAGAGTTACATTTTCCAAGGCAACCTCTAGTTTGATTTCATGCGTTAGTAGCAACTGATTTGCTCGCATTCATTTTTGTTTTTAATACTTTGATTCTTATTTCTTTATTTGTTTAATTGATTTTTGAAAGATTCTTCAGAGCTATGGATTTGGTTGATAAGATTGTTCAACATAATGGTTTTGGAGTCCAGAACATGAATCCATCAATTACAATGCTAAGGGTGTTCTAATTCCGAAAAACTCGAGTTGTGATGAATATAGAACCAAAAATAGAGGAAGTGTACAATCTTTCAAAAGAAATATATGATTTTCCAGTAAAAAATATATAGATTTCTAGAAAGAATAAGCGGTTTTCTCGAATAAATATACCATTTTCAGGAAAAATATACCTCCAAGCTTGTCGTGTCATCTTTTTTCTTTGAAGAACTTAGAAATATACAATTTTCCAAAAAAATATGTCGTCTCCTGGAAAAATATACATTAGAAATATACCAAAAATATTGTTTGTTTCCAGAATTTATACCATTTTCTAAAGGAAGTACACAATTTTTTAAAGAAATATATGATCTTCTAGCTGAAATATACTATTTCCAGAAGAAATGTACAATTTTTATGGGAGAAATATTTTATTTTTCAAGAAAAATATACATGTTAGCTTGCATTGCCATCTTTTGTCTTTGAAGAACTTAGAAATATACAATTTTTCAAACGAAATATACCGTTTCAAGAGAAAATTTACAACAAAAATATCAAAAAACATATATTGTTCTTCTGAAAATATATCATTTTCCATAAGAAGTATACAATTTTTCTAAAGAAATATACGATTTTCCAACAAAAAATACTGTTTTCCAGAAAAAATATACGATTTTCCCGAATAAATATACCATTTTTCAAGAAAAATATACCATTAAACTTGTCATGCCATCTCATCTTTAGAGAACTTAAAATATAATATTTTCCAAAAGAAATGTATCGTTTCTAGTAAAAATATACAGTTTTACCTGAAGAAATGTACTATTTTCTAGGAAAAAATTACCTTCAAGCTTGATGTGCCATATATTATATTCAAAGGGTTTCTTGGTTTCAACTTATTTTAGGAAATATACCAATGATGATGTTTGAAGTGTTGTATTCGTTATGAATCGAAAAGAAGGAAATTGGAATCGGAGAACACAAAGGCAAGAGCAATGTAATAGGAGACAAGACACAGGATCTGGAAAACGAAACCCAAGAGCCTCTGAAATCCATGAAATCGAAAAATAACAACTAGAATAAGAAAATAGGAACGTAACAGCTAATGAATGACATGGCAGTTTGGGTGAGAATAGAAACTAAAATGAGATTTAGGAAAAAATAACCATTTTTAGAGAGTTAGTGTTTGGTTCCGTTTAGAAGTTTAAACTCCTAATTAATAGAGATTTTAATTTAATTTATTTCACTATTGGGTATGAATTAAATGAAAAGGTATTAAATAAATAAAAATGTTAATTAATGAATTTGAAAGTTTAGAGTAGATATCAATCTCTAATATTTAAAACTCTATTCTATAAAGGGACGTTTATAAAAATTACTAAGATTAAACCTTACCTATAGGTGGCGTTTTTAAAAATTAGGGAAATTGTTATAAATGTCCTCTTTGAGTAAACTATTTACCAATTTACCCTCTAACTTATTCCTTTGCATTCCATAACCATTTAAAGTTTGCTTTTTTGCCTTGTACGTTCCTTATTTAATTACCAACCAATAATGTCACAGATGATATCATGCTTCCATTTTTAATTATCTCATCTTATTTTACCATTATCTCCTGAACCGTTCATTTTTTTGACATGCTGCTTTAAAGGTTTTTGTTCATCTCATTTTTATCTTCGAAATGTCATCCATTGTCATAAACTTTTTTGAAATTTTTTTCCAATCATTCGATTTTGGTAGAAAACTAGTAGCAACCATGTAACTACCATATTCCGACCATGTTGTTATCTATTTCTATTTTGTTTAATTTTTAAGTTCATGTTCCTACCAGATAGTGCTCCTATCATGTTTAGCTACTAGATCGTGCTTCTTTTATCAGTTATATATCAAGAAACTACAATAATATTTCCAAAATTGTCATTTTTTACTTTCAACCACGTTGATACCATGTTCCTACCATGTTATGTATCAGGAATCTACAGTAATATTTCCAATGTTGTAATTTTTTACTTCTTACCATTTCCCTACCATGTTCCTACCATGTTGTTATCTGCTTTTGTTTTGTTTGATTTTCAAGTTCATTTTCCTACCATGTTCCTACTATATAGTGCTCCTATCATGTTTAACTACTAGATAGTGCTTCTTTCATCAGTTTTCTATTAGGAAACTGTAGTAATATTTCCAGAGTTGTTATTTTTGTTTCATACCATGTCCCTACCATGTTATCTGCTTCTATTTTGTTTAATTTTCTTGTTCATTTTCCTACCATGTTCCTATCAAATAGTGCTCCTGTCATTTTAAACTACTAGATAGTACTCCTTTCATCAGTTATCAATCAGGAAACTACAGCAATATTTCCATAGTAGTCATTTTTTACTTCATACCATGTCCCTACCATATTCCTACCATGTTGTTATCCAATTCTATTTTGTTTGATTTTCAAGTTCATATTCCTACCAAGTTCCTACCATGTTACTACCAGGTAGTGCTCCTGTCATGTTTAAATAATGGATAGTGTTCCATTCATCAGTTTTCTATGAGGAAACTACAATAATATTTCCCCAGTTATCTTTTTTTACTTCGTACCATGTCCCTACCATGTTCCTACCATGTTGTTACCCAATTCTATTTTATTTTCCTACCATGTTACTACCAGGTAGTGCTCCTGTCATGTTTAACTATTAGATAGTGTTCCTTTTATTAGTTATCTATGAGGAAACTACAATAATATTTCTAGAGTTGTCTTTTTTTACTTCCTACCATTTCCCTACCATGTTCCTACCATGTTGTTATCTGCTTCTGGTTTGTTTGATTTTCAAGTTCATTTTCCTACCATGTTCCTACCATGTTACTACCAGATAGTGCTCATGTCATGTTTAACTACTAGATAATGCTCCTTTCATTAGTTATCTATCAGGAAATTACAGTAATATTTATAGAGTTATCATTTTTTACTTCCAACCATGTCCCTACCATGTTCCCACAATGTTGTTATTTGCTTCTGTTTTGTTTGAATTTTTAGTTCATTTTCCTACCATGTTCCTACCAGATAATTCTCATGTCATTTTTAACTACTAGATAGTACTTCTTTCATCAGTTATATATTAGGAAACTACAGTCATATTTCTAGAGTTTTTATTTTTTACTTCCTACCATGTCCCTACCATGTTCCTACCATGTGTTATTTGCTTCTGTTTTGTTTGATTTTCATGTTCATGTTCTTAACAGATAGTGCTCCTATCATGTTTAACTACTAGATAGTACTCCTTCCATCAGCTATCTATAAGGAAACTACAACAATATTTCCAGAGTTATCATTTTTTACTTCCTACCATGTCCCTACCATCTTCCTACCATGTTGTTTTCTAATTCAGTTTTGATTGATTTTTAAGTTCATTTTCCTACCATGTTACTACCATGTTCCTACCAGATAGTGCTCCTATCATTTTTAACTACTAGATAGTGTTCCTTTCATCAATTATCTATCAGGAAACTACAATAATATTTCCATAGTTTTCAGTTTTTACTTCCTACCATGTCCCTACCATGTTATTTTCTGCTTTTCTTTTGTTTGATTTCAAGTTCATTTTCCTACCACGTTACTACCAGATAGTGCTCCTGTTATGTTTGACTACAAGATATTACTTCTTTCATCAGTTATTTATCAAGAAACTATAGTTATATTTCTGGAGTTACCATTTTTTACTTCCTACCATGTCCCTATCATGTTCCTACCACGTTATTTGCTTCTATTTTGTTTGATTTGAAGTTAATTTTCCTACTATGTTACAACCAGATAGTGCTCATATCATGTTTGACTACTAGATATTGTTTCTTTCATTAGTTATCTATCAGGAAACTAAAGTAATCTTTCTTAAGTTATCATTTTTTACTTCCTACCATATCCCTAACATGTTCCTACCATGTTGTTATCTAATCTTGTTTGTTTGATTTTCAAGTTCTTTTCCTACAATGTTACAACCATGTTCCTACCAGATAATGCTTTTATCATGTTTAATTACTAAATAGTGTTCCTTTCATCAGTTATCTATCAAGAAACTACAATAATATTTTCAGAGTTATCATTTTTTAATTCCTACCATGTCCCTACCATGTTGCTACCATGTTGTTATCTGCTTCTTATTTTATTGATTTTTAATTTCATTTTCCTACCATGTTCCTACCATGTTACTACCACATAGTGCTCCTGTCATGTTTAACTATTGGATAGTGATCATTTCATCAATTATCTATCAAGAACCTACATTAATATTTCTAGAGTTGTCATTTTTTACTTCCTACCATGTCCCAACCATGTTGTTATCTAATTCTTTTTTGTTTGATTTTCAAGTTCATATTCCTACCATTTTCTTACCACGTTACTACCAGGTAGTGCTCCTGTCATGTTTAACTACAGAATAATGTTCCTTTCATAAGTTATCTATGAGAAAACTATAATAATATTTTAAGAGTTGTCTTTTTTTACTTCCTAACATGTCCGTACCATGCTCCTACCATGTTGTTATCTGCTTCTGTTTTGTTTGATTTTCAAGTTTATTTTCCTACCATGTTCCTACCATGTTACTACCAGATAGAGTTCATGTCATGTTTAACTACTGGATAGTGCTCCTTTCATCAGTTATCTATCAGGAAACTACAGTAATATTTCTAGAGTTATCATTTTTTACTTCCAACCATGTCCCTACCATGTTCCTACCATGTTGTTATTTACTTCTATTTTGTTGGATTTTCTAGTTCATTTTCCTACCATGTTCCTACCCTATAATTCTCTTGTCATGTTTAACTACTATATAGTGCTTCTTTCATCAGTTATTTATTAGGAAACTATAGTAATATTTCTAGAGTTGTTATTTTTTACTTCCTACCATGTCCCTACCATGTTCCTACCATGTGTTATTTGCTTCTGTTTTGTTTGATTTTCATGTTCATGTTCCTAACAGATAGTGCTCCTGTCATGTTTAACTACTAGATAGTACTCCTTTCATCAGCTATCTATCAGGCAACTACAATAATATTTCAAGAGTTATCATATTTAACTTCCTACTGATAAGTGTATAATTACACTTATTTTCTATATAATTTTACACACTAAACACTATAGTTTAAGTCATTTTTATACTTCATATAAAAGATTTCACGTGGTATGTAATTATTTTTTGTGCAAATGTGGAAACTAGATAAATCTTGGGAGTAAAATGATCTAAAGTGGAATTATATGTAAAAAGAGTGAAAAAGGTGTGAAAAGATGCATGGAACTTAAAGATTTGGCTTAGGATCGAAGCTATCGAAGATCAGTGAAGTTACAAGAAGAATTCTGAAGAAAAACACAATTCACGATCGTGACAACAATTCACGATCACGACTTGATACACCTCTGAAGCAGAAAAAAATCAAACAAAGATTCACGGTCATGACTTGTATATCGTGATAATAATGATCAACCACCATCAACTACCAAAGAAAAGACACTTAACAAAAGTCAACAAATCATGAATAGATGCATATCCATTGTGGATAAAATTGAAGATTCTCAACCAATCACAATGAAGTGATGCAATCTTTGGCCAATGGACACAACTCTTCGTTTAGATAGACGCAACCCTTCGAACACTATAAATAGGGCTCCAAACCTCACAAATTTCATGGCATTGGAATTAAAAAAAGTGAGAGATATAGTGTATGTGTAGATAGAGAGTGAAATTATTTAGTTTTCGCTGCATCCAAAAGTGTTAGCCAGAAAATGTTTAAGTGATTCCAATCATTGTTTTGATCAATAGATTTTTCTACATATTTGAACGATTGTATAAGTGTACTTGCAAATCAATTATCAATAAAAGTTTTTATACTACAGAATTCATTTATTCGATATTCAAAAAGAATAACATACTAGCGGAGGTTCTGTATGGGCCGAGACCGAATTCAAAGAAAACGTAGGAATTGCGGGAATTCATAACTCCCATTAAAGAGTGAATACAGTTTGATCAACTTTAGCTTTCACTTTCGTACGTTAAAGATTTTTCTATTTTGAAGTTTATGATATGTCTATGTATCATAATGCATATTCCGTGTTGAGTCTTTTATATTAATCAAGTTCCCCTTTGAGTTAACTTTAAGAGTAGTTTCGGGGTTAATGAGATTGTGTATAATCACTGGATCTGTGATTTTAACGATGTTTAGTGAGCCAACATTTTGGAATAGTAACATATTAAATGTGGCTATGTGAGAGCGACCCGTACTAAGCATAGTAATATTGTTGTCCAGGTTTATATAATCATCTTAATTAGTTTGCACTAGATTTAGAAAAGGCATTTCATGTGTTGCTCTGTAGTAAATCAGTGAATCATTGAACATCTGAGTGTCTAGAACCGATTATGTTAAATTAGTCTAGTGAATGTAACAACTTTGTTGAACTTGCATGTTTTCTTTGCTATACTAATTTCGTAGGAAAAATCTATATATTTAGAATCTCTAGTCTTCCACACATATATCTATCCATTCTTCATTCTAATCCTCCCAACTAAAATCCAAAAATATTTTTTTTCTTTATTCCGTTTTTCTTGTTGATCTTTAGAGCTAGTCCTTCCCTGTGGGATCGATATCTTTTAAAACTACATCGTAACTGTATACTTGCAGTGGTCACCATTTTTCTATTTAGATAAGCGGTACTGAAAACACCTATTCGTATTTTGAATTTATATCTTATCGGTAGGAAAGTGGGAGACAAGGTTTTTTTGTTCATTATTAAATAAAAAATCCTAGGAGTTATTAGAGTTGAAACCTTGCGAACAAGTTTTTGGCACCGTTGCCAGGGAAGGCAAGTGCATTCTAGAGATTAATTATATCTATTTATTTCATTTCTTGTATTATACAATTTTCTAATCTTATTTTAGATATGAAAAGATTATGAAATAATCATATTGGAGGTGAGACATCATAATATTTCATCTTAATCCTTGATAAATAGAAGATTTTCTTATATTTTCCCTATTCGAGTTTGCGACTTCTATTCACACTCATGAATTCTTGTTAAAACTTTCTGTTTCTTATTTTTAGTTTAGTCACTTTCGCGACCTAGGATCATGATCGTGACAAAACTGCAGCAGTTTGAGCAGTTTTTCGACGGTTTCTCTCAAATTCTATATATAGAATGCAAATTATCATAATCCTTCATTTCTGAAATCAAAAATTCCTTTTTCTTCAGATAAAATCTTTATTCCAAACCTTGAAAATCAACCAATCCTTTTCTTCAAACTGGCACACTCTAACCAATCTATTCTCATTCCTCCTTCGGATCTGCAAGAGTGGTATGAAGCACCTTTTCCTATTTACTCTCAAGAGGAAGGTGATCATTTCGAAACCTCAGAGATGCAGAATTCACAAGTTCTTATGTTATCCATAAGAATAGTTTCATTCATCTAGGAATCTATGAGAGGTTAATGTATTATCTTAGAATTCTATGAATATTGGGAACAGAGAAGATAACTCAAAGGAGATGTTGTTATTGTTAGTTTGGGTAAATGCTAAGATGGATTGTTTAGAATTTCATCATCAAGGGAAGAAGTATAAATTGTCAATGAAGAAATTGGAGCAGAATTTAGGATTCCCTAAAGATTGTTTCTACAAAATGCTTCCTGGTTGGGATCCACTACCAACATGGAATCGCTTTACTGGAAAAGACAAATACAAACAGGAATCTACCTATAGCCGGTGGATCCGAGACCCTTGTTTGCTCACGTTACACTTCTATCTAAGTAGTGCGCTTTTCGGTAGATCTAGTTCCGACATAGTCATTCCTGAAGAATTGTTTATCTTGGAAGCAGTTTGGAATGGCTTACTTGTGGACGTATCAGGAATTATGATGGGGACTCGTATGTCTATTGCAATTGATCCTGGTAGGATAGCATATGGGTATCGAACTATGGCGAATTTGTTAGGACAAATTGGAAGATTACCTTGTTGTGCAGAAGTCTTTACTAATGAAGGTGAAATTCTGGAACTAAATGCAAAAATTTTCTTCAAGTACGGATTTCTAACTAAGTGCATTGGTGAAAATGGGATAACCTATGATTGGAAATCATGGGATGAGCGAGTAGAAGCCGATAAAAAGCGAGAAAGAGAAATAAGTTAAGGAAGAAAGGAGTAGTTCAGCCAATCTTAAGAGGAAGTTGAATAAATTAATAGAAGATCAAATCTCCATTCATCGCAAGATTAACAACATCCATACTTTGGTGTATGATGTTGAAAGAGATCTGTGGGAGTCACGTTTTAAGATTGATTAGATGATTGAATCGTTAAATCTTGAATGAATAGTTTTCTTTTCTTTTCAGATTAGAACCTTGTATATTGTTTCTTTTTAAGTTTAGTTTTGTTTATTTGTTTTTTGTTTGTTTGTGTTTCATTGTTAGTTTGTAAATATTTGTTTAATATAAAATGAAAAATTTGAATAATAAGACGTTGATGTTCAATTGCTATCTTCACCATGAAAAATCAAGGTATAATAGTAAAAATTTATCTTTTGTATTTAACAAAGTTTGTTTGTGTTTTTGTTTCTAAGTTTTTATGGGTGCAAGTCTAAAAATTGAAGAAATTTGAAGAATAAAGAAGATCACGACTGCGACACAATTCGCACTCATGAATATTGGATATCAAAACATTCTATTTCTATTGGGAAGAAAGTCACGATCGCGACTGGCCTTTGCGATCATGACATGGGCAAATTATAACAGTTACAGATCGTGATCAGACACGCAATAGATGTCCGTAACCGCCACTAACAACTAGTTTTGAGCATAAACAGCTATATTATCAATTATGACCAATTAGAGACCCCTTAAACCTCTATAAAGAGGTCCAAGTTGAACCCTAGCCACCACATCCTTTCAAAAAGCTTACAAAATTCTGAAATTCTTCATCTTCTACCTTCTACATTCAAAACCGTTTCAAACCTTTCTTCAAAAACCAAAATGACTTGTATAAAGAGAGCAGCAAATAAAAGAGGAGCCCAATCGATTCAAGAAGAATTTGATTGTCCTTTCCCTTTAAGGATAAGAGAAGAGGGTAAGAGATTTCAGAAGCTCAACAAGTTGGATATCACCGGGATGATATTCCTTGATTTAGTCTTCTTCGAAACTTTGAATCTCTGTGAAGAAATGGAGATCTACCTATTGGTATTGGTTTTACAAGATTTGTGAATTTGCATTTTTCGCAAAATTGAGATTGGATTCTCAAATGTCTAGTGACATTCGACTTTGAAGATTCAAGGAAGAGGGCGATTCAATTTCGTAATCAAGGACAATAATACACCATCACAAGAGAGATGATGGGTGATTGGTTCGGTTTTGAGATTATCAATTCATCAAGCATGACGGATTCCTTTCAACCAAATCGAGTGTGGGCAGAATTATCGGGTAAGAGAGTCTTCGATCCCAAAAACTCTCCTAACAAACTAATTAAGGATGAATGCATTCTTCTTCTCCACAAATACCTTTCCACCTCGGTATTTTGTCAAGTAGAGAATACAAAGGTCCAAAAGAATGACTTGTTTGTTCTTTCTTGTGCTATGATGAAACAAAAAGTGGAATTTGTGGATATCATGTGGGATATGATGAAAAAGAACTCAACAAGGATGAGAAGCATGATTAGAGTGGCCGAAATTATAACAGCTATCATCTTGGGTGAGTATTTTCGATACATAGATGGGAATTATTTGAAGAACACCGGACTACTTCAAGAGCACGATGGTGTTTATTCTTTCTACTCCTACTCCAACCACACCAAGAAACTCAACTTGATTCAAGAAGTTTCTTCCATCGAACCATCAAATCCACCCGTCACCCGTCCCAAAGAAAAAGCTCTAATGAACGTAGAAGAAGACGAAGAAGCACCGGAAGATTGGAAGGCAAGCATGCAACTTAAATTGGACAATTGCCAAGTAGAACTTGGAGTTATGAAGAAAGACATGAAGATTCTAAAGAAAAGTAATAAATCGATGCTTCAAAAATTACATTCATTCTTTAGAAAACAAAATTGTCAATTCACTCCTAGTCCCCCGGATTCTCCTTCCCAATAGAACGGGTTTATTCTTTACTTTACTTTCTCCTTTTCAATTCTATTTTTAGACTAGCTTTAGCTTTAGTTTTTGATTTTTATTAAATGTTTAACAATGAGGACATTGTGTTCTTTAAGTGTGGGGGGGCATTTGTAAAAATCCCGTCAAATCCAAAAAAATTAAATAAAATAAAAGATCGAAGAATTTGAAATTTTTTTTTGATTTTCGTGTTATTTATCCACTATCTATTCTAATAATTTACTAACATTTGTCCAAGGTTATTATGAGTGTTAGGTATTGCAACGTGGGAATGTGGTATTCAAGGCAATAGTCTTTCGCTAAATGAGGTACGAACTTGGTTACCAATTTATACACTTCTGTTGAATTTACCTGGAGGACAAGGCAAAAGATAAGTGTGGGGGTATGATAAGTGTATAATTACACTTATTATTAATATATTTCACACACTAAACACTATAGTTTAAGTCATTTTTATACTTAATATAAAAGATTTCACGTGGTATGTAGTTGTTTTTGGTGCAAATGCAGATACTAGGTAAATCTTGGGAGTAAAAAGATCTAAAGTGGAATTCTAGGTAAAAAGAGTGAAAAAGGTGTGAAAAGATGTGTGAAACTTAAAGATTTGGCTTAGGATCGAAGCTGTCGTATATCGCTGAAGTTACAAGAAGAATTTTGAAGAAAAACACAATTCACGGTCGTGACAACAATTTGCGGTCACAACTTGATACACTTTAAAAGTAGAAAATTATCAAACAAAGATTCACAGTCGTGACTTGTATATCTCGGTCGTGACTTGGACGGTTTTTTGGTCAAATCTTCTTAACTACCAACTGCTATATAAGAATTATTAACCGCCATCAACTACCAATGAAAAGACACTTATCAGAAGTCAACCAATCATGAATATATGCCTATCCATTATGGATAAGATTAAAGCTTCTCAACAAACAATGCAATCTTTCACCAATGAAGCAATGCAATCTTTCCCATGGAAGTGATGCAATCTTTCGCCAATCCTTCATTTGGATAGATTCAACCCTTTGAACTCTATAAATAGGGCCCCAAACCTCACAAATTTCATGGCATGGATATAGAAAAAGTGAGAGATATAGTGTGTGCATAGTTAGAGAGTGAAATTATTTAGTTTTCGTTTATAAGTGTTAGTGAGAAAATGTTTAAGTGATTCGAATCCTTGTTTCGTTCACTAGATTTCTCTACATATTTGAGTGATTGTTGTATAAGTGTACTTGCATATCACTTATCAATAAAAGTTTTTATTCTTCAACATTCTTTTGTTCGATATTCATAAAGAATAGCATCCTAGTGGAGGTTCTGTAAGGGCCGAGACCGAATTCAAAGTAGACGCAGGAATTGCGGGAATTAACGACTCCTATTAAATAGTGGATACGGTTTGATCAACTTTAGTTTTCACTTGCATACCTTACAACTTTTCTTTGCTTTCTCCATTACTTTCTATTTCGAAGTTTATGATATATCTATGTGTCATAATACATATTTCATGTTCAGTCTTTTATATTAATCAAGTTATATGCCTTTGAGTTAACTTTAAGAGTAGTTTTGGGGTTAACGAGATTGTGTATAATCACTGGATCTGTAATTTTAACGTCGTTTAGTGAGCCAACAATTTTGGAATCGTACCTTGCTAAATGTTTCTATGTGAGAGCGACTCGTACTAAGCATAGTAATATTGTTGCCCAGGTTTATATAATCTTCGTTTGCACTAGATTTAGAAAAGTAATTTCATGTGTTGCTCTGCGACGAATCATTGAACATCTGATTGTCTAGAATCGATTATGTTAAATTAGTCTAATGAATGTAATAACTTGGTTAAACTTGCATGTTTTCTTTGCTATACTTATTTCATAGCAAAAATCTATAAATTTAGAATCTCTAGTCTTCCATACATATATCTAACCATTCTTCATTCTAATCCTCCCAATTAAAATCCAAAAATATTTCATTTTCTTTATTCCATTTTTCTTGTTGATCTTTAGAGCTAGTCCTTCCTTGTGGGATCGATATCTTCTAAAAATACATCATAACTGTATACTTGAAGTGGTCACCATTTTTCTATTTAGATAAGCAGTACTGACAACACCTGTTCATAGTTGGAACTTATAGCTTATCGGTAGGAAAGTGGGAGATAAGGTTTTTGGCTTCATTTTTAAATAAAAAAACTTAGAGTTATTAGAGTAGAAATCTTGCGAACACCTACCATGTCCCTACCATATTCCTACCATGTTGTTTTCTAATTCTATTTTGATTGATTTTCAAGTTCATTTTCCTACCATGTTCTTACCAAATAGTACTCCTATCATGTTTAACTACTGGATAGTATTCCTTTTATCAGTTATCTATCAGGAAACTACATTAATATTTCTAGAGTTGTCATTTTTTACTTCCTATCATGTCCCTATCATGTTCCTACCATGTTTTTATATGCTATTATTTTGTTTGATTTTAAGTTCATTTCCCTACCATGTTACTACCAGATAGTGCTCCTATCATGTTTAACTACTAGATATTGCTTCTTTCATCAGTTATCTATCAGGAAACTGCAGTAATATTTCATGAGTTACCATTTTTTACTTCCTACCATATCCCTATCATGTTCCTACCACGTTGTTATCTACTTCTATTTTGTTTGATTTCAAGTTCATTTTCCTACAATGTTATGACCAGATAGTGCTCCTGTCATGTTTGACTACTTGATATTGTTTCTTTCATCAGTTATCTATCAGGAAACTACAGTAATATTTCAAGAGTTATCATTTTTTACTTCCTACTATGTCCCTACAATATTCCTACCATGTTGTTATCTAATTCTGTTTTGTTCGATTTTCAAGTTCTTTTTCCTACTATGTTACGACCATGTTCCTACCAGATAATGCTTGTCATGTTTAATTACTAGATAGTGTTCCTTTCATCAGTTATCTATCAGGAAACTACAATAATATTTTCAAAGTTGTCATTTTTTACTTCCTACCATGTCCCTACCATGTTGCTACCATGTTGTTATCTGCTTCTATTTTTATTTATTTTCAATTTCATTATCCTACCATGTTCCTACCACATAGTGCTCTTGTCATGTTTAACTATTGGATAATGCTCATTTCATAAATTATCTATCAAGAAACTACATTAATATTTCTAGAGTTGTAATTTTTTACTTCCTAACATGTCCCTACCATGTTAATACCATGTTGTTATCTAATTCTATTTTGTTTAATTTTCATGTTCATGTTCCTACCATGTTACTGCTAGGTAGTGCTCCTGTCATGTTTAACTACAGGATAATGTTCCTTTCATCAGTTATCTATGAGGAAACTACAATAATATTTCCAGAGTTGTCTTTTTTTACTTCCTACCATGTCCCTACCATGTTCCTACCATGTTGTTATCCGCTTCTTTTTTGTTTGATTTTCAAGTTCATTCTACTCCCATGTTCCTGCCATGTTACTACTAGATAGTGGTCAAGTCATGTTTAACTACTGTATAGTGCTCATTTCATTAGTTATCTATCAGGAAACTACAGTAACATTTCCAGAGTTATCATTTTTTACTTCCAACCATGTCCCCACCATTTTAATACTATGTTGTTATTTGCTTCAATTTTGTTTTATTTTTTTGTTCATTTTCCTACCATGTTCTACAAGATAATTCTCATGTCATGTTTAACTACTGGATAGTGCTTCTTTCATCAGTTACATATTAGGAAACTACAGTAATATTTGTAGATTTGTTATTTTTTACTTCCTACCATGTCACTACCATCTTCCTACCATGTGTTATTTTCTTTTGCTTTGTTTGACTTTCATGTTCATGTTCCTAACAAACAGTGCTCCTGTCATGTTTAACTATTAGATAATACTCCTTTCATCAGCTATCTATTAAGAAACTACAACAATATTTCAAGAGTTATCATTTTTTACTTTCTACCATGTCCTTACCATGTTCCTACCATGTTGTTTTCTAATTCTATTTTGATTGATTTTCAAATTCATTTTCCTACCATGTTACTACAATGTTCCTACGAGATAATGCTTCTATCCTGTTTAACTACTGGATAGTGTTCCTTTCATCAGTTATCTATCAAGAAACTACAACAATATTTCAAGTGTTATCATATTTTACTTCCTACCATGTCCCTAACATGTTCCTACCAAGTTGTTGTATGCTTTTGTTTTGTTTGATTTCAAGTTCATTTTCCTACCATGTTAACACCAGATAATGCTCCTGTCATGTTTGACTACTAGATATTGCTTCTTTCATCAGTTATCTATCAGGAAACTACAGTAATATTTTAAGAGTTACCATTTTTTACTTCCTACCATGTCCCTACCATGTTCCTACCATGTTGTTATCTAATTCTATTTTATTTGATTTTCAAGTTCTTTTTCCTACCATGTTACGACCGTGTTCCTGCCAGATAAAGCTTTTATCATGTTTAATTACTGGATAGTGTTCCTTTAATCAATTATATATCAGGAAACTACAATAATATTTTCACAATTGTCAGTTTTTACTTCTTAGAATGTCCCTACCATGTTGTTATCTGCTTCTGTTTTGATTGATTTTCAATTTCATTTTCCTACCATGTTACTACCACATAGTGCTTTTATCATGTTTAACTATTGGATGGTGCTTATTTCATCAACTATATATCAAGAAACTACATTAATATTACTACAGTTGTCATTTTTTACTTCCTACCATGTCCCTACCATGTTCCTACCATGTTATTATCTGATTCTGTTTTGTTTGATTTTCAAGTTCATTTTCTTAACATGTTACTACCATGGTCTTACCAGACAGTGTTCTTATTGTGTTTCACTTCTAGATGGTATTCCTTTGATCAGTTATCTATCAGGAAACTATACTAATATTTCCAAAGTTGTTATTTTTTACTTTCTACCATGTCCCTACCATCTGGTTATTTGCTTTTGTTTTATTTTTTTTTCAAGTTCATTTTCTTAACATGTTCCTACGAGATAGTGCTCATGTCATGTTTAACTAATGGATAGTGCTACTTTCATCAGTTATCTATAAGAAAAATACAATAATATTTCTAGAGTTATCATTTTTTACTTCTTACCATGTCCCTACCTCGTTCCTACCTTGTTATTATTTGCTTCTATTTTGTTTGACTTTCAATTTCATTTTCGTACCATGTTCCTACTACGTTCCTACCAGGTAGGGCATTTATCAAGTTTAACTACTGAATAGTGCTCCATTCATTAGTTATCTATCAAGAAACTACAATAATATTTCAAGAGTTGTCATTTTTTTCTTCCTACCATGTCCCTACCATGTTCCTACCATGTTGTTATCTGCTTCTATTTTTTTTATTTCAAGTTCATTTTCCAACCATGTTACGACCTGATAGTGCTACTATTATGTTTAACTACTAAATATTGCTTCCCTCATCAGTTATCTATCAAGAAACTACAGTAATATTTCCAGATTTATCATTTTTTACTTCCTACCATGTTCCTACCATGTTGATAGCTAATTCTATTTTGTTTGATTTTCAAGTTCTTTTCCTACCATGTTACAATCATGTTCCTACCAGATAATGCTTTTGTCTTGTTCAATTACTTAATAGTGTTCCTTTCTTCAATTATCTATTAGGAAACTTTAATAATATTTTCAGAGTTATAATTTTTTACTTCCTACCATGTCCATACCATGTTCCTACCATGTTGTTATTTGCTTCTGTTTTGATTGCTTTTCAATTTCATTTTCCTACCATTTTCTTACCATGTTACTACTACTTAGTGCTCCTTTTATATTTAACTATTGGATAGTGCTCATTCCATTAATTATATATCAAGAAACTACATTAATATATCTAGAGTTGTTATTTTTTACTTCCTACCATGTCCCTACCATGCTCCTACCATGTTGTTATCTGATTCTGTTTTGTTTTATTTTCAAGTTCATTTTCCTACCATGTACCATGTTCCTATCAGATAGTGCTCCTATAATGTTAAACTACTGGATAATGTTCCTTTCATCAGTTATCTATCAGGAAACTATAGTTATATTTCTAGAGTTTTCATTTTTAACTTCCTACCATGTCTCTACCATGTGATTATTTGCTTCTGTTTTGTTTTATTTTCAAGTTCATTTTCTTATCATGTTCCTACTAGATAGTGGTCTTGTCATGTTTAACTGCTGGATAGTGCTCCTTTAATCAGTTATCTATCAGAAAAGTATAGTAATATTTCAAAAATTATCATTTTTTACTTCCTACCGTGTTTGTGAGCGGGCGATACGGAGCGGTGGGCGGAGAGCGCGCGGGGTTCATAGGCGCGGTCCACCGGGGTGTTTCGAAAAAAAGGAAGGAAGAAGAAAAAGCACCGGGTCTGGGTCCCGGGAAAAAAAGGTTTGAAAGACAAAAAGGCGAAAACATTTTAGATCGGTTCGAACCCGAATCCACCGTCTCTTAGTGTGGAGTCGCCAACTGGATTAGCTCTTTCCAGGAATTAGAGTCCTGTGAGGCTTAACGTTCGGGGGACGGCCCATCAAGACACAGAGATTCGGGTCCGGGATAAGTTGCTTATTTCTTATTGGATCACATTAAATTACATCTACAGAAAACCGTTTTCTTTTAATTGTGCATATTCACACTTATGTCATTTTTAGAGTTAAATGCATGATTCACGTATTGCGAAATAATAAAACATTCACAAAGCAGAAAAATAAACCATCCACAAAACCGTAAGTAAATGCGGAAAGTAAATGCAGAAAAATGAAAATTACAAGGCTTCAAAAATCGGGGGATGCAACCACCCGCTACCCTATTAATTACATTTTCTGTAAAATATGTGCAATA
>CATIWQ010267389.1:0-22878 GCA_949673415.1 Euphorbia schlechtendalii | reverse complement strand
ACTTTGGAATGAAGTGGGACAGGGAGGAGGCTCTGAAAAAGGATTTGATGAAGAAGAGAAGGGAGAAGGAGCTAAGGGCTGCTAAGAAGGGAGAAAGTGTGAAAGGGAGTGAGGAAGTCTCTCCCAAGAGGCAGAGGGAGCCTGTGCTGAAACAAAAGGAGATACCTAAGGCAAAGAGGAGCAGAATCAGAAAAAGTAAGGCACTTACTACTGAGGGAGTGATAATTCCCACTGAAGTGGCTGAGGGAAAAGCTCAGGTAATTACCTATTCCATGAACAATTCTAGTATGTGCCTAGGCCTATGGAGGAGAATAGCTCAGATGATGAAGAAGATAGTCAACCTATTACATCCTGACCAAGAGAAAAAGGGGAGAATTTGATCCCAGCATGGTCATTCCCAGAGAAGATGAGGCTGAGGAAGTAGAAAAGGTAGAAGAGAAAGAGGAGAAGGAAGAGAAGCAGGAAAAGAAGAAGGCCAAAACCTATGGTGAAACTGTCATCTCAAAAGATGATCCTGAGAAAGATGACATGATTATGGCAGTGAACTAGAGCATAATAGTGGTATTTACTAATGTTCCTCATAAAGGGACAGTTGGAGATATAAGGATAGCTGCTGAGGCGGAGAAAAGGGCTCTATCAGAAGGGAAGAAAAAACCAACTCCAGAGGAATTCACAACCAAGATGAAGGAGAAAAGAACCTCTGAGATCAAGGAGGATGACTCAAAGGAGGTAGATGGAGGGGTCTTGGAAGGGATCTCAGTGGACTTTGACTTGCCCTTAGGGGTTCTCCCAATAGCTTCAAGCTCAATACCTCCAAAGGTGGCAAATCCTACCAACTTTCTAGTGGAGAAGAGGCCATAGTCTCCCCCTCTAGATCAATAGAAGTTTGTGTTTGATCTCTCTCATCTCTTCTCAGCCACTCTTGAGACACCTACTAAATTTCTGTCTACACCAGGAGGATCTCCTACACTAAATATCAAAGATCCTCTAATGGTGGCAGCATCCATTGCTCAAGAGGTGACTAAGGAGATTGAGGCTTAGGCTAAGAAGGATGAAGTAGCTGAGGAGAAGGTTGAAAAGAACAAGGATGAGACTGAAACCAAGGAGGAGAAGAAAGAAGAAGAAAAGGAAGAGGTTAATAAGCAATCTCTGATGAAAGAGAATTTGCTAGAGGATGACCCATTCCTATCAGCTCTTCAGAAGGAGGAAGCTCAAAGGATTGTAGTGGCTGAATGGGGTATTCAGCCATTAGCATCAGATTCTGCTAATGAGTTCGTTGCCATGGCTCGCTCAGTATTTTCCAAGCACAGCATGAGGCCAGAGGATATAAGGGAGGAGGATAATAAGAATGAAGAAGTTCTGCTGGAGGATGTAAGTGAGGACGATGAAGTTCAGATCTTGAGGGAGTCCAAGACTTAGCAACACCAGCAGCAACAGTAACAACAGTAGCAGCAGCAACTACCCTTTATCCCAAGGAAATTGGTGGATCCAAACATCTCCTTGACTCTTATCCCCAGACCTACGGAATAGAGGATCTATGGAGATGATACGCTTGGAAGTAGGGGATAGATAGTTGACGATCTTGTTGAGGGAGGAAGCTCAAATGCTCCCGTTCTTGTAAACTCCCTTCATCACATAGGGAAAATGCTTGATGATCTCCTCACAATGGCTCTTCACCTAAATTACTCTATTGTGGATATTAAGATTGCTCCTTTCAACCATCAACTAGCCCAAAGTGTAGCTCTTATCTCTGAGCAGGCGCAGATAATAATGGAAAGAGCTTATGCAATTCCACTTCCTTCTCAAATCCGCTCTGAACTTATCCAGCATCTATAGCCACTCTTGGAGACTAAGCTTAGCAATTACGTGGACATCTTAGAGTCTCTGAAGAAGCTGAACGGGTTGATGGCCATTGGTGAAAAAGGTTTGGAGATGATCCATGATGAAGTCAACGGGTTGAAAGAATAGCTCCATACGTAGATAGCTAATGTTATATCTACTCTGGGGACTGCCATTAAGCGCAATTCAACAGAATTCTCCAAGGGCCTGAAGAATGAAGTCCAGGCGCTCAAAACTCAGAATGCCTTCTATCTGTGGTAGCAGGAGAAAATCCAAAATAGCCTTGATGAGATGCTGAAGCAAATGACTGATTCTAAGGTTGAAACTCTCAAGGCTATTCGGATTCCAAAGGAGAGCTTAAGTCTGAAATCTTCAAGGCTGTTGAAGATGCTCACAAGAAGATCACTAAAACCACTTTTGCTCAGAAGAATGAGGCCGTTGATGAAATAGACTATCAACTTAAGAAGTATGCTGTTGCCTTTACCAAGACCACTGTTGAAGCTAGAGATATCATGGTGGTAAGGAATGCAAGCACTTCAGAGGCCCTTCAGAAGAGCATTGATGGGTTAAGTAATCAACTTGGTGGCCTTTCTCTCCACTCCTTCTGCTCATATGATAGTGAGATTATTTCATTCCTGCAGCATTTGGCGAATGGACTCAGCACTCAATAGATCTGGAATCAGAAGGCTCTCCAAGTTATCCTTGAAAGCATTTTTCCTTTCATCCCCAGCAAAGCTGCAAGGCTGATTCAGCAGATTGTCCCTCCTCTTCAAGCAAATGCAAAGGCTATTCAGGAAGTTATCCAGAAGTTTACGCTTGATGAGCAGAAGATAATCGCTCAACTTGTTGGTACTGAGTGGAGGGAGAAAGACAAGCATACCTTCAAGAAGATCTGGGAAAGGCGGATGATTTCAATTCAATCTTCAAGTAGCACCATGGAGATGGACCAGTGGGAGAAGACTCAAGATGATGATAAATTCTTAGCGCTTAAAGAAAAACTTTTGTAATTTAAATTCATTATTTTATTGTAAAAACTTGTACTCATAATCAATATAAAGTTTTTATGTTTACCACAAAAGTACAACTCTTCGTTTTACTAACTTCCTTGTATGTTATTAAAACAAACTCAGAATTCAAGTATTAAACTATGAGGGAGTATGAAGGAGTAAGTACATCCTGTGCTTGACTTCACTCAGAACCAACAAAATGAGGGAGATTGTTGAATTCTGAAGCTAAATTAGTTTTGTAAGTTCTGAGTTCAGAAGCAAGTCATCTCGGAAGCCCCAGAATATGTCAGTAGAGCTATGACGCCTCAGAAGCAGTTAAAAGATCAGAAGAACACTCAAGACTCAGAACCTCAAAAAGTTCCTCTGATGTACTGCAAATGACAACTTAGTCTTTCGACGTTAAAAGTCAAGACAACTGACATTGCATTTAATACCGTCGCGCGCTCTGTCCCAAGTCTACTACAAGATAAAATTTGTTGCAAGATCAAGAACAAAAACATTTCTGCAAATCTCATCTGCAACCACTATGCAAAGTGGGTCCCCAAAATCAACCTGATAATGCATGGCGCGGATCAGAGTTAGACGAGCTACTCTAACAGAATGTTAACGGAAACAAGATTGAGAGACAACGGCAGAATTCCTAGCAACGGTCTAAAATCAACGGAAATATTCTCTCCCTCTATAAAAAGATGATTTCCGCCATTGAAGAAAGTTGCTGAATTAACAAAAGAATTCAAGAGTGAACCAATTCTCAATCTACTTACAATCTTCTTCTAGTAAACATTCAAATCTTATCTGTTTGTACTTGAGCAAACTGAAACAAAGTTCAGAAGCCTATAAAAATCGTTTATTTATAAATTGTTGTAAATCACACTAAGCTGAGGGTAAGTTAGTGTGAAGGAGCTTAACAATCTCATAAGGAAGGTACTTAAGAGAGAAGAAGCTCAGAGCCTCAGATACAGAAGGACGATACTCCTGTATTGGTATAGCTCATCATAGGCAAGACTGTTAGAAGGAACTTCAGTCTTAAGTTGTAAATGGTTTGCTTTTCACCAGAAGAAAAGTCACTAGTGAATTAAATATTGGACAAGAGATTCCAAGGACTGGATTAGACAGAGGCTGAACCAGGATAAAATCCTTGTTTGCATATTTCCTTACTCTGCTCTATTTTTGTGTTTATTTAATTCCACAACTAACACTTAAATATAAAAAGAGGATTACAGTGAACAACCTTACCCTAAAAAGAGGATTCCGAGTAAAGAATAACTACTCAGAAGCATCTTCAGAAACAACCTTCTGAAGAATACAGTGAACTCAGAAAAAGAGTCATTCACCCCCCTCTGACCTATTTTATCACCCTACTGGGTCCTACAGTTTTGAATTCTATGTTACGCTAATGCTGTGTTAGAACTTAGAAACTATTTTTTAAGTTGCTCATCTAATTCACTGGAATTTACGCCGATTATATTCTTCCAATTATGGAATTCTATGTTCACACTTCGTTTAAGTAGTACCAATTTAAGTAATACCAAATTACTTAACACTTAGACCAACCTCATTAGTAGATCTTAGAAACTATTCAAGTCCCTTATAAAATTTTGATTTACAATCTCAACCATCAACAAAATTAATAAAAATATTCATATTTCTTTAAAAAAAATTATTGTATTTGTGAATTGAATGTAGTAATTGTGATTACACTAACAATAAAAAAAAGTCCAATATTTTCTTATAGCAAGGTATAGTATGGTAGGCAGTACATACATAAAATGGGGGAAATGATCACGTCTTTGAAATGATGTAATAATTTCAAAATCACAATGTCACACACTACAACAGATTCACTTTCAACCTTCTAATTATGACACTTCAACTTTACTTTTAATTAAATTTACAGACATAACAAAACATACAGAACCTCTCTCTAAGTGGGGTTCAAAAGCTAACCTAAAATTCTACCACCTATTTTTGACTCCCTTCTCTTCTTTAAATTTAAATTTCTTCTTTCCTTTACAAACACACAAACAAACGAAACCCACAGACTATTTAATTCAATTGCTATAGCATTTCATATTATAATTAGTTACTAATTTCCCGCTTCTAACTACTAATTAACAATTGATTAACTTTCTTCTTGGGAAACTATCAATGGCTCACTAGCAAATCTTGACAATAAGGATGAGTCTGCACAAAATTAAAATTTTAAGATCAGTGTTAGATTAAGCTCACTTTATAGTCATTATATAATGAAATAAAATGCAACAAGGAATTTTAATTTGATTTAATTTACCTCTACAACTAGAGGAGTTGAAAGATTTCTTGCAATGAAGTATAGCGCTTTGAATTCCGTCGTTGTGTAAAACCAGTGAATCATCTCTCCGAGACACCGTCAACGGCGGTGCCGCGGTTGCCGCCGATGCGGACTTGCTCTTTCCTAGCTGTTTGCAGACCACTCGAATACCGGCCGGAATACTCCCCTGCCTTTCTTTCTTCGTCGAAACATTCGCCGGAGAACATGAAGGCGACGCCGCAGACAAATCGCCGGAGAATTTAGTCTTCTCTCTTTGCTTTCTCGAAATTTTCACATACAGCGGCTTGATTAGCTTCAAATACTTCTGAATTACTTCCTTAGAGAAGATCTTCGTCGAATCTTCCGATAGAGATTCATCTGAGATCTGTTTCCGCAGGCTGTTATCTCTGGTGAAGATCGGCACTTCATTGAGCTTCAACTTAACTGTAAAAAGTTTGCTCTCCTCCTTTTTGCTCCGTCCATTGTCGCCGTCGACGTGAGCAACCATTGATTTCGATTTCCTAAACATGAGGACTCGAAATTTGGGGGCCGATTTGAGGAGAGAAATCGGGGATTGAGGTTTCAAAGAGGAGGCCGAGTTTGGGGATTCAATAGGAAGGATCTTCCTTTTATCATTAGACAGAGAAACAGATTGTGGTTGAAATTGAAGCTCTGAATTGCCGGCTGAGTTGCGGAGAAATTGATTTTTGCTGTCAAATCGGTTGCTATCTGTCGCCAAAGAGGTGAGACTGCATTTATTGCTGTCGAAATCAGGAACAGTGAGTTCCAATTCAAAGAAAGAGTCATCTCCTTCGTCTTCAAATTCGTAATAATCAGTGTCGACAACACTAGAAGGCCTGGGGTGGTCTCTGGTTTGAGTAGATTTCCAGAATTTGAGAAAATACAGAGCTTCCATGGCGGAAATTGGAAAAAAGAAGAAGAAAATTGATTTTAGGGTTTAGGAAAGAGGGGAAAGGGGTTTAAATAGTGAGCGTGAGATAAAGGCAGCTTTTTTTAAGGCTCGAATTTGTTGCAGTATTGAAAATGGTGTTTCAAATCAAAGTAAAGGAGAGAGAGAGGGGGGGCTGAAGGGTCTTTCTTTCATTTTTACTTTTCATTTTGTAACTATTATGGTTTGTACGATTGGTTGTATTTATTAACACAGAGGTAATTCTGCAGTTTTACAGTTTTCCTTTTTTTACAGTTTGAACAGTCTGACTCTGACCAAGCGGGGAGACTGGGTTTTAACAGAGACTGCATTTGTGGGATTGTATTGGATTGCTATGACTCTACAAAAGCTTTAAATTTGAATTCCCAACTTCACGTACGTTCTTACTATATCAGACTTTTTTTACTGTACTTTCTGATGTGGTGGATTTGAATTACATTATCCTCGTTTTGTTTTACTTTGAATGAGCTTTGTCTTGATTTAAAATTACCTACCTCTACAGTTGGTAAATAATTTTTTTTGCTCCCAAAGTACAAAATAAAAATTGAGTTTCATCAGAAAAATTAATTACGTACTATACCTAGTGAGTTCAGTTATGTCATTTACTGACAGATTTCTTTAAGGATTAAAACGCAACAATCAAAAGTTACAAAAATTTGCTTTAGATATTGAAAGAAATTATAAGAGTGGCAATTTTAGTCCTTGGAGCTTAGCTTCTTAGTTCAATTTTGGACCAATTATTGTAGGGCTATTTGTAAATGTCTGGCTTTATTTCATGAATAGTACACCAATTCTGTCCGTTTAATCAATTTGATAGATGAATTTTTTTTTCACACTTTGGATGTATAGTAACGAACACAAAAGAGATGTGTTACGTATCTCACATCGTCTAGTTATAAAATTCTGGAACCATTTATAAGTGTGTAACCATTGTTTTCCATCAAGGTGAAATTTGAAGTGAGTTAAGTAAATCTATAGAAGATATTAATAACTAATGTTGGTTCATTGATGATATATTTAGGTTTCATGACAATGTTATGAGTATATTTTATTTATCTTATCCCATAATCTTTTACATGACAAAATTGGTCCCAAAATGAAATAAACTATGAAATGGTTGACTTGATGTAGATTCGCAACATAGGGCTCAAACGTAAATAATATCGGGAAATGTTACATAAAGAAATCTTTAGATTTAATGCCTTATGAAAAGCAAAAGTTTACTAATAACATAAAAAATGAGAATGTTTTATGGCAATAGTGAAATAAAGGAATTAATTAGGCAACGGCCAAAGGGAGAGGGGAGCTTTTAAAAGCGAAATTAATCAAAGGTATAGGAATTTAATAAGAAGAGAGAATAGAGGAAGTGAGGAAGGGTAAGAGGAAACTTCCAAAAAGAAAAGAAAAAAGCAAAAAAAGTCCAAAAAGAAAAGAGGAAGATAAAAACAGAAATAAGAAAGGTAAGGTCGTAGTTAAAGAGTAACATGACCTTTGTTTTTGGGTGAGCAAAATTGAACTTTAACTTTTGGCAGAGAAAGGAATTTTGGGTCATTTTACAAGGCAAAAGGCAAATGCCAAAGGCCAAATGGGCACGCATGTCTTTGCCTTTTTTAACCCCCTCATTTAAAGCTCCTATCTCTTCATTCAACCCTTTACCCCTACACTACCCTTCTTTTTTTTTCTTAAAGCTTTGACTTCTTCTCATGCCCTACATTTGTTTTTTTGGATTACATTACCATTTTGCTTATTTTTCAATTTTATATGTTTAAGCCTATGTGGAACATTTGACTACCTGAACAATTATAGAGTTTTATTGCAATTATATGCCTTTTTTTTTTAATTTTTGCATTGCTTTTATTTTTTTTTTTTTTTTTGTATATCTTCTTTTAATTCAGAGGTTAAAGTCAGCGTGATATATCATAATCTAAAACTTACAAATAGGAGTCTGGATTTTTACGACTGAGATCCTGGAGTGTTTTTTTGTTGGATGTGTCTTTCCCTCCATCCAAGCTGAGTTTCATTTTTTTTTATGTATCATGATACCTTGACTCATTTTTTTTTCTCACGAGAAATGTTGTGGCATTTATTGTTGTTCCTAACTCGTGAAAAATGAAATATTGAAGTGAGGGATGGTAGTGTTGTTGAACGTAAAGATAAGGCCACAATGCTTGTGTTTTATTTCACTATTTCTGCCATTACTAGGCTATCAATTTTTTTGTTTTGTGTCCACGATAAGAACATTATTGCTCTCTTCAACTCTCACATTTTTTTTATAGCCTCAAATTAATACACATATCCTCCTTCATGAGCATTCTTTATCAATATAAGTTTTTGGATTTATTATTTTATTGGCAATATGTCAAATCTTTTACACCTATCAAGAGTTTTATGTCGTGACAATGCTATCCGTTGATTAAAATTAAACAATCAAAATGAATATATGTTTGTTACACTTCATGGCCTACAATTAAATATTAATATACATGTATACATGCTCAAGCTCAAGTAATTTTTAGCATACAATTGATTATTTTTCAGTAAAGAATATAGTCTATTAATCAAATCAGAGTTAATAACATATCTAATCAAAGATTGATAAAGTTCCTTTACATGTTAAAGAATCACCAGCTCTAGTTAATAACTCTATTGCATGATTCACAGACTAGTTGACATAGACAATCTAAAAAAATTAAAAACAATCTACCAGAGTTATAACACCGAACATGAAACATAACAAAGCATACACAAATTAAACTTGCTTTTGCATCAGGACAAACATGCCAATGAGTAAAACTTAACCTAAAAACAAAAGGTAAGTACTGCAATCTATATTTTCTCTACCCCAACTAACGAATTTGTAGATCTACAATCATAAGAATAATTTCACATGTCATAACATCAATTGGTATTGAAGATCTGAAATGATTTTGTAGAACGAAAATAACATTGAATGTCTATGATGAAAGATCAACGAATATTTTATCTAAAGTATTGATTATTAAGAGTGAATTAATTAATTAATAAAAAGTAAAAGATTATTATCAAATGATGCGAGTTTGTGGTTTGCACGTTACAAGGTTGAACTAACTCTTTTTTCCTTTTCTCATTCTCTTGACTAGAGTTTTAACCAACTCTTACCTTACCTTGTAGTTAATTTAACCGGTTTTCTTTTTAATGAACAAAAATTTTACCGGTTTTCCTTCTATTTATTACACTCTATATTTTTTTTACGTAAGATTTAAGAAGAAAGTCAATTGACTAATCAGAATCAATTACTACTATTCTCTCTCTTGTATTTATCTTCCTTAAATTTTTGTTTTCTTATAAATCTTTTGCGAATTCTTTTCGATTTTTATTTCATTTATTTTGCAATAGTATATTTTTTTCATCAAGATATTAAATAAATGAACAACAAGTGCAGTGTAGATTTTATGTAAAATCACGGATATAATGTCTGGTCGAATGAGCATGATTTATAAGATTCTGGACCCATAAATTATAACTCTCTACTTTGGCATTTTCTTTTGTGTTTGCTTTTTTTTTCTTTAGGGCTATTGCCCACTTTCATCTTTTTATTTTTTATTTATATTTTAGGCAGATGATGCCATTTCTAATATTCCCTACATACTCAATACCATACTGCTACTTTTTGTACTTTTCTATGAGTTTTCTTCCCTTTTTCTTTTTGATTTATACGTGTCTCTGCTTTTTTTTCTTTTTAAACAAAAATAAATTAATAATATATTAATTTTTGGTCAAATTATTCCAAAAAGAATTAAGCGAATGTAAGGTCAGGTTTAAGAGTAAGTTGATATGTCACATCGTTACAAGCATAAATTTCGCCTATTCATTCGATTTAAAATCACGAAATTCATTTTGTATCGTAATTTGCAATCTAAAATTTTCATATAATGTGATTTCATCTTTTGCTTGTTTATCAGACTGAAAAGTCATAAAAAAAGTTAATGACATCTGTGAAGCTAATATTGACATATTGTGGAATAATACATAATCTATCTATTCCCTTCAAATATTTTGTTTTCCAAATTATTGATAAACAATTATAATGAAAAATATGTTAAAAAAACAGTGTAAAACAACATGATATTGTGTTTTGAAGATATTATAAAACTTTAAATACAACATTATGATCGACAACTCATAAATAATTTTTTTCCAAACATGTTAATGGTTACGATGAAAACAATCAATAAACCGAAAAAACAAGTGTATATCAGTGTTGCAATATTTATTATTTATGAAAACGAACTATTACATATAACTAGAGGCGTTCCAACGGTTTTGAATATCGTGATTGTTTTATGTAATTTATTTTTCCATACAACTATTTAAACTAAATAATAATAACAATAATGATGATGATGATGAGGATTTTTCTATTGTTATTTTTACAAATTAACAACAATATTGACTATGTACGGAGTTGATTCATAATATTCATATATTATAAAGTTTCATAATGTCGATGAAAATGTTTTTCAAAAAAAAAATGTCAATGAAAACACGTTTGATTTCCCACAAATAATACGAAATTGTTTATATTTATATTTATATTTATGTTTTTATATATTAAATCAAAATTTAACTCATGCAAATATAATGATGAGTAGAGTTTTTTTATAGGGTTTTTTTTATATAAATATCCCTTATGAAGTATGAGTTTTATGGTTGCACCCAACCATTTAATAAAATACCCCAATCAGATAAACTATTTAACAAAATACCCCTTTTACTAATTAGGATAACTACTCTAATAAGAAACAGAATATAAGATAATTAATCAAACAAGATTTACAGAATATTCATAGGAAACGTACATATTAGTTTCTCCCCATCTTCAATCACATTTCTTTACAATTTCAAACCACAAAATCGAAAGAGAGGTCCAACACTGCATGCAGTGGAAAAAGCTTTCATTCAACCTGATAGCTCTTATCATTCGCGATTCAACAACTAATAGTTGATTCCGGTAGCAAAATCGGAATAGGCAACTGCCGATAAACTGAAAAACGATAACTGGATATATAGGGGAAATCGATCAGAGGCTTCGATACAAGTAAGTTTACTAATTTGGGATAAATTCAAAATTGTATGGTGTATATGAGTTTGAAAGTAATTCATTAGATTTCCTTTCAAAGGTTATTCATTCTAGGGTTTCTGTAGAAAAGGATATTCTGATTCTCGTTGGTTGTTGTAGAAAAGGATATTCTGCTCCTGAAATTGATTCTAACTACAGTCTTGTTGGAAGTGTATGGGGTATATGGTTTGTGTTTGATTGAGAGGTTTAATCAGAATTCGAATCTAGTTTTACTAAAAAAAATAATAGCAAAATCTGTATAGATTTGTATGGATGTATATATGGTTTTAACAAAATCTGTATGGGTTTGTATGGCTGTATATATGGGTTTATATGAACTATTAAAATGAAACAATCTGAAATCAAGGTTTTGTATGTGGTGTGGTATATTCATGAAGTTAAGTTTTATGGTGTTATAGTTTTGTATAAGTTGAATCTATATAGGTTATTGAATTCGATGGAGATGTAAGTTTTAAATGTATTGTGTATATGTTTGGGTTTTGTTGTGCGTTTGCTATATGTGTATTCGTATAGACTTGTATGTTGTTTGTAAGGTATATTGTCAATTTTTATACTTGTAAGGTGTCTCATGGTTCTGTATAGATTATTTGTGTATAGGTTTGAATCGATGTGCATGTTATTAGGAGAGGTAAGAAAATTTTTGCATAGTTAGAAACTATTCTATAGGTTGCTGTATAGTTACAATATGATATGTATGGTTTATTTCACAACTGTATGGTTTATAATATTATCGCAACCCATACATATAAGATAGTAATAACTACACACAATATGCAAGATCAACCATACTTATAAAAGCAATAACCATACACTTTACAGATAAAACTTATTTCACAAGGATAAGAAGGTAATGCAATTGGATACCTACAGCATTACAAATCCTCTAAGCCCTCTAAATGTTATTTATGTCTCTGATGTGGCTCAACAAAGAGATTGGTAAGCATTTTACATATTTACATCTATATTGCAAAATACAGTGATTATACATTACATTATAAAATATTAAACAATCAAACTTTCATTGTAGCGATTGTGGGCTGTTTGTTTTGAGCTTTGCGGAATATCTAATAGAACAACGATCGATTCCAAGGGAGATCGATGTTCAGCTTCACAGGGTAAGACTCGCCTTTAGTCTGTATTGTCATGGGAGAAGAAAATCCGAAAATAATGAAGAGAGCGATGAGGATTGAGTGACCTGCTTTTCATTCATTAATTGAACTAATGTTGCACATTGAAGTTACTATGTTTTTTTTAAGAATTTTCGAATATGGTTGTTAATCAGGGTTTTAGGGATTTTTTTTAATTCTTCTACTGCCATACATTTATACTAGGGTATTTTAAGAATAACATAGTTGTATAACTATACAATTATACAACATAACCATAGACTTTACCATGCAACATAACCATGCAACTATACACATTATACAACATAACCATGCAACTATACACATTATACAAGTACAACCATACATACAAAAAGCAATAACCATGCATATAAAAAATGAATAATATATATAAAGCAACTAAACCATGTAATAAATGCATAAAACCATACATATCAATTAGAACAATACACAACATACAGTATGGTTTATAATTTTATCTCAACCCACACATATCAACGTATAATAACTGTATACACTATGCAACTATACACATTATGCAAGTATACACATTATACAAGCAATCACCATACATATAAAAAATAAACAATATATATAAAGCAACTAAAACCATACAATAAATGCATAAAACCATACAAATCAACTCGAACAATACACAACATACATTACGGTTTATATGTATGGTGTATAAGTTTATCTCAACCCACACATATCAACGTATAATAAATGTATACATTATGCAACTATACACATTATTCAAGTGCAACATACATACAAAAAGCAATAACCATACATATAAAAAATGAACAATGTATATAAAGCAATTAGAACCATACAATAAATGCATAAAACAATACATATCAATGCGAACAATACAAAGTAAATGTAGTTACTTATACGAATAAAATATAATATAGAATAACATAAAAAAATAAAAAAGTTGTACTATAAAAAAGAAATGTTGTTTAACATCTTACTTTGAATAAAAAAAATAATAGCAAAGATAAATAAGAAAATAATACAACAAAAATATTGTTTAACATCCTACTTTGTAAGTCTACAAGTTCTCCTATTGTGACCGGGAATCCCACAAGTGCTACAACGTACTGGTAAGCAGTTTTATAAACATATCATGCACTTCTCCCCATTCGATATTGTCTTCATTGTGCTCATAATCAATCCACACTTGTACATTGATAGGACATGGTTCATCAATAACTGCAAAAAAAAAGAAACAACAAAAATAAATGTATTATAATGTATGTTTACATTTGAATTAGTACCCATACATAATAGTTAGAAAACATACACGTCCTAGGCGTAAAGCGCAAAACCATACACATGATAAAGCGCAAAACCATTCAAATCAAAACATAACCATACAATAGCAAAAATAAAACCGTACACATTTTGATTTTATGAATATAACTATACACATTCTAAAGTGCATACCCATTCAAATAAAAATGTAACCATACAATAAAATGCATAAAACCATTCAATTATTTCTAAAAGTTAAAACCATACACGTTTTGATATTATGAATATAACCATACACATTCTAAAACGCAGAACCATACAAACCAAAACATAACCATACAATATAATGCATAAAACCAATCAATCAATTCAGAAAATTAAAACCATACACATTTTGATATTATGAATATAACCATACACATTCTAAAACGCAAAACCATTCAAACCAAAACATAACCATACAACAGAATTCATAGAACCATTCAATTATTTCCGAAAATTTAAATGTAACTTTTATTTACAAAAACGCGCACCAGGAGGATGCACGGGTTGTACATGTTTGTTCATCGTCAAAGTTGTAAAAAGTGGATACTCCATTGAATCAACCGTGCGAAATCGAGATCGTAAATAGAATCGCAATGACATATCATAAAAAATTTTCATTTTGATATGGAATGAAGCTGAAATTGAATCAATAAATTGACATTCGATGGATCTAACATCAAACTATAAAAATAATGGACTGCAATTCTCTGAAACTTGTTTTTTTATTGATAACAATTCCGTAATCACTGTAATCAGCGAAATCCTTCTCGAGAGTCCAGTAACCATTGTGATAGATAAGGATATCAATTTCCTCCATTGCAGATTAGATAGGGAATCATATGAGACAGAATCCATGGATAAAATATGAGAGGAATAAAAAAAAAGATGAAACAATAGTACAGATTCAATAATGGATGAAACAGAGAAGATAATGCAACAAAAATGTTTTTAATTTGCAGATGAACATGATGAAGCAACAACACAGATCCAAGAAGATGAAGTAACAGCACAGATTCAATAATGGACGAAACCAAGAAGATAATGCAACAAAAACGTTTTTAATTTGTAGATGAACATGATGAAAGGACGAATCAGAGAAGAAAACACAAGAAAAAAGTTTTTATTTTGTAGATACACATGATGAAGAGACGAATCAGAGAAGAAAACGTAAGAAAAACGTTTTTATTTTGCAGATAAACGTGAGCAGTTAATTGAATATGGGAAAATCTTTCTGATAAGGGAGAATCTCATTAATTAAATAACCGCCATAAACAAAATTAATTAAGAAGGAAGAAACTGAAATAATTAAAACTCTGTAAAGGGTATTAATCATTTAATATAGGGTAATTTATTAAAATAAATATTAAAAAGGGGTAATTAATTAATAAGGTTTCAAAGGGGGTATTTTATTAAAGTGAAACCCTAAAAAGGGCAAAAATCACAATTCCCGTTTATATTATATGATTCAGTGAATGATCTTTTTACTTCCATATTTTCAGAAAGTTTTACGTTTAGGTCCCAAATTATCTCTCCTTTGTAATTAATTTATTTTGTATTTGTAATTTGTTAAGGATTTTGTTCATAAATTAGGGCTTGTAAAGACCTACATTATAATTTAAGTCCAAATCTGCACACTCTTTTGAATGTTAATATGATGTAGTAAAATAGGAAAAATCATAATAGATTGTTTTAAACAGTTAAATTTGGTTTCACAACTAATTTAATCCGTTTAAATCTTAAAACCATTAATTTCTGGTTTCACTGGTTTCATGACTAGTTCAGGTCTGAAAATGATGATCCGAGTTAAATATATATATTTGGTGGCATATATCAACGTCCTTAATTTGCCGTGTACATATATTTATATTTGGGTGAAACAACAAGGTTGTCCGAACAAACTCTAGGGTACCAACATGAACGGTTTTAGATGGAAATGAAATAGTGATTTGCTTTTGATGTACTTGCTTATTTCTGTCACAATTATAGTGTTATGAGATTCAACTACGCTAGTACCCTTTACAAAGTAATAATATGCTTGTCCATAATCATCCTTATATAATCTTATTTCTTCATAAATGGTTAGTTTGTGAAAATTAATTATTAGTCTGCCAATAATCATCATTAGATAATCAGACGGTGATAATTGGTAATATAACATTTACTTTGTAAATGACAAAGTAATAATAAAAATATATATAGGTGATTAATGTCTTAACTTAGTAGTTAAAGATCGGAGTTGTGACCTTTATAGATTTCAAGTCGGAGTCACATTCGGGACAAGGTAATGTTTTTATTTCAATTTAATATAAGCGCAATTACTTAAATTTAAAGAAAAAGGTTAAAATATCATATATGAGGTTTTTCGATGGTGACATGAATAAATGTGTCAACAAATGATCATTAGATTTTAGGGTAAATAATTTCAATATTCCTCACCCATTACCAAATACATTACTATCCTTATATTTTATAAATATATTTTATATATTGTTATGTTTTGCATGCTTCTCATTGTTGTCTCTTCTTTTATAAAATGACAATATTATAACCTTGATCACAACTATCGACTTATTACATTGTCATCTTAGAAAAAGAGCATGAAAAGATATCTTAAAAGAAAACTGAAGGCACAAGAGAAAAGTAAAATTCCGCCTGTTAGATTGTTCATGTGACTCTTGTCTACTATAATTCAATTTGTTTCTCCTCATTGCACTCCGTTTTCCTAAAGTGTGTTGCTTTTGGAATAGATCTTGTCTCAAATTTCTTAAAGAAAGGGAACACTAATTTTCCCGAAATTGTTGATGAAGATGAAATTCGTAAGAAGTATGTTGCGCTTGTTTTTAGGTATGATGTGATGGTTCTTGAAGATGAGGGACATAATGATGGAGGTAATGGGATAAATCTTCAAACCATAAAGTGAGTTCGGAGTCAAAAGATCACGCTGCAAAATTAAGTTTTCTCAACTAGATCTATCAGGGTTTGGGTATGGAGCTGACAAATAATGGAATTTGTTGAATCTTAGATCTCTGAAGACGTTTTAATACTTACTGCAAGAAATGTCCTCAATAGCGGTAAATTGCATCAGAGGCAAGTCTAGAAGTTACTAAGTCTCTAGCATTAAATCAGAAGTTTAAATCTAAGTCAGAAGATATAAGAACCAGATTCTGCATCAGTATGAAGATTCCTCAAAGGTTAGAAGATTGTCTCGAAGGGAAGTATCCTCTGAATTAACAAATTCTTAAGGAAACTTAAATGCAGGATATTTATTTTAAATTATTTTCTCAGCAATCCCAAGGCATCACGTGAGTCAACCTTGCTATGAATTTGTATTTAATTCTGCGATGCAAAAAGGCAATACCTGAAAGGATAAACTATTGTTTACAGCAAGGAGACAAAGTTGCATTTTCTCCCCTACATCAGACAACAAGCACTATGGGGACCATTTTGCTAATTGCTTTGTATCAAGACCATATCACAATCACTAAACAAAGTACAAATGGATTCTAATCAGCTTGATCAATACGCTAATTTGTCCTTAATCTCCTTTAGCGATAACAACTTAATTTCAGAGTGACAAAAGGAAGAAATCAACAACAATCCAAGATTAACAGGAAAATGTCAAGCTTATATAAAGAGGAAAGTTCCAATAGAGGAACTTGGTGAAGCATTATCAATTCTCAAGAGCAATTAAGTTATCTCACATAACAAATCGCTTCACTTAAAATCACTTAGAAACAACTCATTCACATTTGTATATAATCAAAACTTACTAAAATAAAGTTCAGAAGCTCAAATTTCTTTATTCAAAACTTGTAAACACTATATTAATTGCTAAGCTAGTGTGGGGGAGCTTAGATATTGAGAGGATGGTACTCTCTTATTGGTAAAATTCATAGCTTGGATTGAGGATAGAATTCTAATATGTAATCGATCATTGTAGTGATTTGTTCTCTACCCAAAGGAGAATTTATAGTGGATTATAGCTTGGAAAATGACTCCAAGTACTGAATTAGGCAATGGCCGAACCAGAATAAAAAAATCTTGTTTTTTTATGTCTTACTCTTATTGAATAGTTGCATTTATAACGTAAACATTTGTAAATCACATAAGTAAAAGAGATTGCATCATAGGATAAATTCTAAGGAAAACAGCTTTACTCAAAACTTGTGCCAGAGGCTATTTTCCGTAGAGCCTCCAAGGATAGTGAAAAAGTTAAAAAAGAGTCATTCACCTCCCTTTCCTATGACTTGTTTATCACCCAAACTAGGTCCATTAAGTGGTATGAGAGGAGTACTCTTTAAAATATCTAACAAATCTAGAGTTAAAGATCATATTAAACATGGATGAAAACTGATTAAAACATCACCTTGGAAAACCAGTCCACACAGATACTCCCAGAGGGACTTTCTATGTCTAGACCTCGTTCTTTGGGAAGAATTATACATTCTGGAAGAACGAGATGAAATACTTCATCTAATCTCAAGACATGTAGGCATGGCTAGCCATCACTAATGGACCATATGTGACTATTGTAACTGTGGATGAAGCAACCATTCCTAAACCTAAAAATTGAAATAATGACTCTGATACAAAGAAGCTATAAAGAAATATTGCTACCATTAACTTTCTTCACTATGCTTTAGATGCTGCAGAATATAACAAAATTTCAGGTTGTGAAAGTGCACAGGAGATCTGGAAGAAACTGAAAGTGGCCTATGAAGGAACATATATGGTCAAGGAGTCCAAGATCAACCAAAATATGCTCAATTATGATATATGCGAGATGGAAAAGAATGAATTCATCTCCATCATAAATGTCAGACTCACCAACATAATCAATGAAATGAAGAGGTTGGGCAAGGTGTTTCCTAAGGAAGATCAAGTCAAGAAGATCCTCTGAAGTCTTACCAAGGACTGGTAGGGAAAGAAGATTGTTATTGATCTCAAGATATAAATAATTACAAGTATGATGAGATATAGAAACTCTACTCACTCATGAGATCCATATGTAAAATTTCCAAAAGAAAGATAAATCTAAAGTTTAAGGCAAAAATGACATTGTTTTCAAGGCTGAATCTGGAAATGGAAAGTCCTCTGATGATGATGAACTAATGGCTATGCTGGCTAGAAATTTTAGGAAATTCATGAAGAAAGGAGGAAAGTTCCTCAAAAGTTTCAGAAAAAGGGGAGCTATCCTCAGAAGCAAGAGTAATAGAAAAAGGAGTTTTTAAAAGGGAAATTCAGATTTTCAAAGGAAAAATCAAAGAATGAACATTCAAAGAATCTCACATGCTTTAAATTCCATCAGGATAGACATATCAAATCCAACTATCTTAAGCTAAAGAAAGATAAAGGAAATAAGGCTATGGTGGCCACTCGGAGTGATCGTGAAGATGACGCCTTCGTGCTATGGTGGCCACTCGAAATAAGATAAATTTTACCCTTCATGTTATGATCTACTATACTATAAATGACTTTCCAACTTATGGAAATTTGTGTGGTTGAAGGGGAGAAAAGCATGTCCAATTTGTGTAGATGATACGGATTCGATTCGTCTACAAAACTACAAGTATATATTACAACGGGAATGCAGGTTTATGAGTGGGTTAAAGATATTACAACAGATTATGGTAAATCTTATAAGGGTAAGACTAATGGTTTTATATAAGAAGATGTCAATTTTTTTAGGACCTACCATATTGGAAAGATTTGGAGGTAAGGCACTGCCTTAATATCATGCATATTGAAAAAAATGTGCATGATGCTATTGTTGGGACACTTCTAAATGTGCTCGGGTTAACAAAGAATGGTTTAAATGTAAGAGAAGACATGGATGCAATTGGTAGTTTAGAGTTAGCCCAAAAAAATGAGGCAATCGCACTCCACCAGCTTGCTACACATTATCCAAAGCAAAAAAATAGCCTTTGTGAGTCTTTACATAGTTTAAAATAATTGCATGTTATTATTCAAATTCCAGGTCGATTGATTCGATGAGTGACTTGAAATAGTAAGGATGAAATGACATGACAGTCATGTTCTTATGCAACAAATTCTTACCAACCGCACTTTGAGAGATTTTACGTAGTAAAGTTGGGTATACTATCACCCGATTGTGAATGTTTTTTCAGACTATTAGTAGAAAGATCATTGACTAAGAGAAGTTATAAAATGTGAAAAACATTGTTGTTCAAACACTATACGTGCTAGAAATATGTTTTTTGTCATCATTCTTTGACATTATGCCTCATCTTGTTGTACATTTGGCTCGAGAAATAAAATGGTGTGGGTCCATTTACTTAAGGTATATGTATCCTTTTGAACGAGCGATGAAAATTCTAAAATGGATTGTACTGAAACTGTCTAGACTAGAAGAAAGTATTGGCAAAATAATATGTGTCCGAAGAAGCTGTTTTATAGTGTTCAGAGTACCTTGCGAATATTGAAAATGTACGATTGCCTAAATCTCAACATTTTGATAGGTACCTTGGAAAGAGTACTATTGGGACCACAAATTTACCTATCGATCCATCGGTATTGCATAAGGTAGAATTGTATGTATTCCAAAGTCTCTTAGAAGTTCATCCATACATAGAAGAATATATTTTATTTCCAAAAGATGAAAATTTTTAAAAAAATGAAGTTGATTTGACTAGCGTGCATGACAAATCATTCTTAGCATGGTTCAAGGATGGATGATATCCGTATTAAGTACTGATAATGAATTGTCCCCTACATTGATTTGGCTAGCATATGGATGTAAAAGGGGTTTTTCAAACTTATGAAGGGTATTACATCAAAGGTTTTTCCTTTTACATGATGCAATAAGATGAAAAAATCTACAATGTAGAATAGCGGGTTTCAGTTGTTGCATTAACCCCAGAATATGTAAGCAAAAAGAATAGCATATTGGTCGACAAGAGGAGGATGTTCTACCCAGAATATGTAAGCAAAAAGAATAGCACATTGGTCAACAAGAGGAGGATGTTCTACCCAGAACATGTAACCAAAAAGAGCAACACATTGATCGATAAGAGGAGGATATTCTATGGATTCATTGATTATATATTGGAGCTGCATTATACAGATAAATTTAAGATTTCTTTATTCTAATTTCAATGGATTGACGATCTTCACAAGATAAAGAAAGATGAATATAATTTCTTAACACTAGTGAACCTAAACAAAATGGGCCATAAAGAAGATCTATTCATTTTGACTTCTTAAGAAAAACAAGTTTTTTACCTGTCAGATTCTGCAAATAAGCGGTTCTCAATCATTTTTGAAGGATAGAGACGCATACTAGGCATTGATGATGTGATTGATGAATAAGAGTATGATCAACAATTTCATGAAATCCTATCCTAATTGTTCGTTGAACCTACAATTGACATGGTAGTAGATTATAATGCAACATCAACTCGACAAGTTCACCATGAAGGTTATTATGTCTAGTTATTGTGGTATGTGCATGTGTATATATTTGTTGTCTACTTTTATATATGTTTGATTGTTTTTATGATGTGATATGTGTAAATATGTGTATATGTTTGTTCTCTAAGATGAAGGAATTGGTGAAATATTGCATATGTGTTGGTGTATATATTTGTTGTCTACTTTTATATGTGTTTCATTGTCTAATTAATGTGGGATGTGCAAGTTTATCATGGAAAAATCAACATCAACATCTAGATAGAAAAAAAGGGAGAGGCCCATGAGAAGGAATGAACCCAAAATACCATGGCCAAAGATTTCTTGTATGGGATGTGTTCGGCAACCCAAGGGGGATTTGGCTCCCCGATTTCAAGGCACATGTCGGAGAACTTGGAAGATATAAGGTGTGTAATACTTATACGACATGGCATGAAGTTCCTCAATCCCTAAAAAATATACTATGACATGATGTGAAGGTAAATAATAAATAAGTTATATAAATTTTTGAATTCAAATGAGAAGCTCATTGATAATAACGAAACTCAAATTGCATTTATTGTTTTGAATGACATGGGTACTTCCAACTTGAAGGGAAAAGAAAAATTACATTTTTGGAAATATTGATTAAGCTTGGTGTTGGTGAAAATCGAAATGGAAAATAAAGTTCATAGATAAGAAAAAACTTAATGGGAAAGGAGGAATGGGACACAATTATAGCACATTTCATTTCTAAAGCACACCAAATAAATCAAATATTAATACGTACCTCTAGACACTTTAAATTGTGTTATACTAACATATGAAAATGCTATTTACATTGAGAAATGTAAGAAGGAGATTAAGAGCAAAAGCTACGATAAGGATTATTATCTCATGGTTTGAGAAATTGTGCACAATATCAAGAACAATGGACAAAGAAAGGTGCTTATGACACAATGATTGGCATAGATCATACTAACACTTCCTTCCGAGCTAAGCAGTGCAAATTGCGTGCTTGGAAGAAGTATAACTAATGGAGAGAGAAAAAGGGTGATTCACAATGAAGATATAAGAGTCGTGCAAGATAAAATTGTGAGTCACCTAATAATAATATTGCATTCTAATAAAATGTTTAATTTTATGGTTTCAATTTGTTTATTGTTCGGTATATATATGAATTAGTAGTTTGAATTGCAAACATGGGCAAAGACTGGGGAGTTCACCCTAACGGGGACTAAGCCTTTCTTGAATGAAGCGCTTAGTAGGAGAGAACATTCTAGTTGTTCACTTGGAATAGGTTCTCACACTAGTTTTCCAAAGTTTTTGGATGTTCTTCTCATTGCCAAGAGATGTACAAGATTTAGCTTAGATTGAACAGATGATCAAAAGGCGTGTGCAAGCGAAAGTTCAGGGAGTTCATGAGGTAGAAGGTGAATTGAAACTATTTACTAGCATTTGTTTAATTTTATATTAACATTGGCTAACATGATGATATATTGACAGTTTTCTTGTAGGAACTAAGAGCGTTGAAAGAGAGTTTGTGTGAGCACGGGATTTTGTACTAGCTCGCGCGTTCAATGATGACGGCTTTTCGGGATATTTATCCTTGAATCCCACGATTTTCGACCATTCGACGATCTTCAAATGGGAGTTCTCCTCATCAAAAATAATGTTTGGGACCCTAAATAAATGTTTAGGACCGTAGAAAATATTTAAAAGCCTCAAAGTGAAAATTTAAGGACTTAAAATATTTTTAAGAGACATAAATATTTTTTTTTGGGGTCCAAAATAATTTAATTGGGTTATTTGAAAATATAGGTATATATATATAT
>CATIWQ010267380.1:0-12719 GCA_949673415.1 Euphorbia schlechtendalii | reverse complement strand
ACAATAAACGAGCTTGTTCGTGAATAAATTAACGAACTGTTCACAAACACGATAAATGAGTTGTTCGTGAACAACTCGCGAACAAACGAACATTTAAACGAACCGAACACGAACAAAATTTTGAGCTCGAATTTGTGTTCGGCTCGGTTCGTGTTCGTTTAAAAATTAAATAAACGAACATGAACAGGCTCAAAATTGGTTCGGCTCAGCTCGTTTATATTTGTACCAATGAATTTGATGGAAATATTTAAAAACCAATCACCTAGAGTAAATCATCCAACACAAACATATATTTATTTACTAATATATATCATTTGACAAGGAAATTCAAGAATCCAGCTTCATGTTTAAAACAAAAATCTCTGCCATTACAGAACATGCATGGAAGACAAAAGATATCATAAACAGCACATACAAAACATTTTTTTGGATTGTAGGATTTTTTTTAAGTCTGAAATGAATGTTGGAAAAGAGAGGAAATACAGCACTGAATCTTTTATACATTATCTCCCAATCCACAGTCAACAGGTAAGAAAGATATCTTGAGAATAATAAGATGAAAAGGGAGTACTTACTTTTAAACTCCCAATTTTCTCCAGCATTGATGCAAGCTTCCAACATGTTACCGGTGGATGGCTATTCTGTTTATACAAATTTTATTTGAAATGAAATAATAAAGTCAATTACACACTGGAAGATGATAAAATACTTGCAAGCTATATATATTCCATTGTAAAGCCAGATAACCCTACAGAAAGGTGTTGATCCCTGCTACAATTATACAAAATGTTATTAAGCCACAAGTGTTGTTCATGTAAATGAATTCATAGTAGCCAAGAATACAAAATTCACAACAATCATAGGTCAGTAATTGAATTACAGCCAAGAATACAAAAACCAAAATAGAATTCAAAACATCAGTTTACCTCTTTATGGCTCTGAAAAGCAGCAGACAATCTTCCTCCACGAAGATCCCACATATGAATTATTCCGTGCCTTCCCGCACCAAAAACCACCTATGTGAAAAGATATCTTAATCGATAGACAAAGAACTGACGAATATTTTGGAATTTTAGACAAATTATTAATTTTAAGGGTAATGATAAACCTTGCAACTGGTGACAAAACAATGCAAAGTAAATGTAAAAAAACTGAAAGATAAGCAATAGAGTGAGACAATAAAGCCTATACTTTCAAGCCACTTCATTGCTAGGGAAAAAAGGAAATGTCAGCAAAAGAATGGTATTCCAGATGAGATGAAAAAGCTTAATTCTATAAAATATGTTTCTAAAAATAAATAAATTATGAGAAAAGGATCCACCATCAAAAAAGGACATCATGAACTTCAAAACAAATTGTTAAAAGCTATTTACTAAGTATTTACTTGATTTTCCACATTAAACTGGATGCTGTTAATAGTGCTCCGGCAATTAGTAGTAAGTTCAAGGCATGGAAGAAAACCCATTCTTCTATCCCACACATTAACAAAACCATTTGTGTCGGACGCAAGTAACCTGCAACCAAAAAGAAAAAGGAGAAAATGGGGTCACACACAAACATAAAAGGTGTTTTGGATTGGATAAAAAAATTGCAAGGGCAAAACTTTATTCAGAACAATATGTTCATCATTTACCACTCAACATACGAGGTGAATGGGACCCTTATCTAAGCTCCATCAACAATTATCCCAATGTTGTCAATAAATCATGCAGGCAACAATACATATGAGGTCAATTTCTCAGGCTTTAAGAACATTTAATGAGCATCACTTTCAATGAACAGTAGGAATCATTTTATAAAACTTATACTACTAACATGATTTTTCCATTGATCTCTTAGCTATCTGTATAAAGCCATTCATACATGATACAACAAAAAAAGAAACAAAATTTTTCATATAAAGAAAATAGCCCTTTACCGACCTTGATTTGTCAGTTGTACTAAAAGCTATATCAGTTAAACCTTTGCGAACATCAGACCCATGAACAGTGACTATACGCTTTGTTTTTAAGACCTGCATAATTGTTGAGTTCATGGTCATAAACATTAAAGATGGTCTAATAAAAAACAAGTAAAGGTATAATAAAGTATCCATGAATGCAAAAGTGCTAACAAACAAAGATAATAGCTCACAATATATTACTGACAACTCACTGTTTTCTAAGTTCTTGATAAACTATTAATTGTTCATTAAACTGCGTGAGGCGTTATTCCCTTTCATTCTCTCAAAGCTTCTTTTTTTTAAAAAAATTCTACTTAAACAGATGTTCTGTTTTTTCCTCTTACAGTGGATACTGTGATACAACTGCTGAATATCTAGATAATAAAAAACAAAGAGACAGTAGAAAATCCCAACGAAAACCGTTAGAAAAGATAAAATGTTAGAATGAACTTACTTCAACTGGTTCAGAAGAGATATAACTTATGTCAAAAATGGGTACATCATCTTTTTTCAACGATGTGCAGGCAACCTACAAAGTGATTTACTCAATCATCAAGAGCTGGGTCATTAATGGAGGACAGATGAATATAAAACAAATAAATAATTCAGGCCTCATCTTGGTTAGCAGGATTCCAACGAACAACGTCAAGTTGCTGCCGCAAAGAAAGGTGTAAAACAAGTTCGCTTTCATGTTTGTCTACATCTACTAAGAAAAAACAACAACCAATTAGTCTAAATTGAAAATATTTGGTGCATTACTATCCGTCTGGTGGGCTGTAAAAGAAAGACCACTTTTTAAGGTCTCAATTATAAATAATAATTGAAAGAGAAGCCAGAGTTTGAACACCAGATAACTAAGATACGAATATTCAAGCAAGTTACAAATAAATTATCATGCAAGAATGAATTATAACTTACACGGCAATGAGTGATTAGCAATGGAATATAGAGATTCAAAGTCATGTACTGTTAAGCACCCAGATTTTGTAACAGATACCAAGTAAACTCCCTGCCAAATATTCACAGATGTTAATAGATAGGAACAGAAAGCAGATATATAATAATAATAATAATGGCAACTAGAGAATGAAAGTCAACAGCATACACAAGACTTCAAATTCTTTGGCATTGCACTAGTTAACTAAAATTAACATTTTTATCCTGGATGTTGGTGTAGAATACCATGAAAGAATTGCATCTTATTTGAAACAGGAAGATGCAAAGTTTCTAGCAACAATATGCATGAAAGGTCAAATCAAACTAACAACACGCAACAATATTACATCCTTGGAAACCAAATATGAAGTCACAAACACGGGATAAATCCAGAATATAACTGATCACAACGTTACGATAAATTCAGTGAATACATTCATAAAGAGTGGGACCTAGTGCCTTAACAAATAACTTAGTTTTCCCTGTTATTAACAATATTGTCACACTTCGACAACCGACTCGATAGTGTCACACATATTATGTCAAATCAACTATTTCATCAACCAATAATAAGATCAATCGAGAGATAGCAACTCAAGAACATATTAAGTATAAATACAAAAGTCTAATACATATATACAGAGAGGGAGGCTTTCCGGAAATATTTCACAGATGAAAAAATGGTAACCAGCCTATTCACCTTGCTGTCAAATTCCAAGGAAGAGATACCTTGCCTGCAAAAACGACGATAAATATGTTTTTCCAACAATATCTCAGCAAATGAAATAACCCATTTGAATGTCAATTGTAAGTACGATATCTAGAGAACCAAAAACATCAACATCAAATATAGAGAAGTGCTGACCTAGTAGCACGAACAGAAGGGTCAATAAATGATAAATCCCGGATCCTATTTGGCTGCGGAAGTTTAAGTTAAACAATAAGCATCTGAGCCAAATTAACCAGCTTTCGATTCATTAACCAAATAACAAATTCAAGTATTACTGTAGCATACATGGGATAGACATAGAGCTCCATCTACATGATAGAAATGAGGAAAGGCACTAACCTATTCAATTAACCATCAGATGCAAATTAGTTAAAAACATAATTCCCCAAAGAAATAATACAAAATTCAGAGCAAAAAAAAACTACCACGGAGTAAGATCGCAAAAGCAAAGCAGAAAGATCATGGCGGTAGTCCCGTGGGAATCTTCCTTTCACTTCAATTTCGCTCCTTGTCCATCCATGTCTTTCCAATTCGAAACGCCGACAATATGATATTCAAATTAAAAATCGATTCAAATGAAAAACAAGCAACTTGATTTACCTCGGAAAGCGTTTAGGGGTTTCCGGCGGCTGCTCAAGAGGAACCAAGTATTTCTCCATAGACCGCCGGACGACGAATTTCAATCGCCTAATTTCTTATTTCAAAATTACTTCGAAACGTTGGTACGAAAATTACAATTGGGCTTTTTATCATCTTATTTAGGTTTCCCGCCATTGAGATTTGTGCTAATGTGCGCACGTTGCTAACAAAACACCAAAGTGGCATAAGGAGAAAAAACGACGGCGTTTAAGAAAATATAATTTGCTAATATAACGAAGAACATACACAAATTACAGAGAATTTCATTAATAAACACCAAATTGGCGATTTCTCATTAGATCTCAAGAGATTTGCAGGGACAATTACATTGATCATCAATTAAAATACATTTAAAAATCACCATTGATTTGATGTTAAATTAAACTAAGAGCAACATTAAGCTCTCTCGCCTCTAATCCTGCGAGCTAATTGAATATCCTTGGGCATAATAGTGACTCTCTTAGCATGAATAGCGCACAGATTTGTGTCCTCAAAGAGTCCAACCAAATACGCCTCAGCAGCCTCTTGAAGTGCCGCTACAGCGCTGCTCTGAAACCTGAGATCCGTTTTGAAATCTTGAGCGATTTCTCTCACAAGCCTCTGGAACGGAAGTTTCCGGATCAGAAGCTCGGTGCTCTTCTGATACTTCCTGATCTCTCGCAACGCCACCGTTCCAGGCCTGAATCGGTGTGGTTTCTTCACTCCGCCGGTTGCCGGAGCCGATTTTCGGGCTGCTTTGGTCGCCAGCTGCTTGCGAGGAGCCTTCCCTCCGGTCGATTTCCTTGCTGTTTGCTTAGTACGGGCCATTGCTGAGAATAGTAATCTCAATGCCCAAAGCTATTGAGAGAATTGAAATTGATATGAAGAATATTTGGATGCGCGGGTAATTTATATACAACAGCGCTGGGAGCGGAGTGGAAAATCTGTCAAGCTGAGCCGTTGGATTGTTTAATTATTGACGGTTACGATTCTTTCTTCATAGTCACGCGGATAGCGATCCGTGTGTTATGTAAATGCCCAATCACATTCTATTCTCATGGCGGGAGATGAAATTTCTAAGGTTTTATAATTATTTAACGGTAGCTGGTATGATACCTAATGTTTTTACAAGTCCAACCATTTTTCAGTTTCAATTGTCAAATATCATTTTGCACGATTTTCAATGTTTTTATTTCAATTATCTTCTTCATTTTCTATTCTTCATTTTAAATTTTTAAAAAGTAATATTACTTTATCAGAATTATATTAATTTCTCTACATCAAATCTATTCCTAATAACCAAAAAGTATCAAACAAATTAAAATAAAATAAAAAATATATATTAATATAATAATCATTCCTTATTTTTAAAAAAAATACCATATGAGAATGGTTGGACTTGACCATTCCCCGTATCCATTCCCCATTTTAGAGAATTCTCCAAAATGGAGAACCATTGGACTTGCTCTCATATTTCCAGATATTTATGATTAAAATTGTTTATGACAACAACTAATGTTTTCAATATATATAATTTTATATCAATGAATAAAAAATACTATATATTTGTGTTTTAAATAAGTAATTTTCACTTAAATTGTAGAATTTATGGTTACTTTGCTAAATACAAATTTGTTTGCAAGAAAATAATGTGTAAAAGAAATTGTTGTGTGAGGGAAAATATTATTTAGGAAAATAAAATATTTTTCTATGTTTGGGCACATCACTGTAAAATATTTTATGATATTTTTACATTTCTGAAAAATATTTTATAATCAAATTTAAATATGCAATATCATAGTTTAACTTTTATATATATATATATATATATATATATATATATATATATATATATATACACATTGTAAAATATGTGAACTATAGCATAATAATTATTATATAAATAATAAATTATATTGAATATGAATTATATTTTAATATAAAAATAAATGAAGACGAAAGATGTGAATGTGGTGATAACAATGGAGGTGGTGGTGTGGAGTAGAGGAGGTGGTGGTGGCAGAGTAGAGATGTGGTGGTGGCGATAGCGAGATGGAGGTGATGGTGGTTACGGAGGCAGGGTGGAGGAGGTGGTGATGATGATGATGGCGGTAACCATGTAGGTGGTGGTGGTGGTGGTGGTCGAGGAAGTGATGTGGTGTCCGCATGGAGGTGGTTGCGGTGGCGGGTGGAAGAGGTGGTGGTGGTGGTGGTAACAAGGTGAATGAAGTGATGGATGTGTTGGTGTTGCTGTTGGTGGAAGAAGTGATTATGGTAATAGTGAAGGATGTGAAGTAGAAAAGTAAGGGGAAAATATTTTCTCATCTTTTTCATGGGAAAATATTTTCCTCTATTTACACTAAATTTTCATGTTAACTTGCGTAATATTTTTCTTTAACTTATTTTTCATGTCAAACAAACGTCGAAAAATCCAAAAATATTTTTCTGGAAACAAGCGGGACCAAATCTTTTATTACTTTGTCTCTTATTACCATTAGATCAATGATGAGAAAATTGATCCGATTGTGATAAGAGACAAAATATTGTTTACTTTGTTAAAAATAAAATTACCATAAATCATACCTACTTAAATAATTGTACAATTACATATTCATTACACCTGGAGAGTTTTTTTTTTCAAATACCAGGACTTTTGAAACATATTTTTTTAAAAAAGTAAACAATAATGAAAACAATGTTTCACATTGTTTAAAAGTGGGTAAAACTAGTAGTTGATCTTATTTTAAACCACAAATTAGGTGATGAAATCTTAGTCTATTTTAAAATCATAAGTACGTTACAAGTTTGTTTATTAAATATCTTATTTTTAACTTAGAGAACTGAATTAGGCCCCTAAAAAAACTGAATTAGGAAAGAAAAGATAGTTAGCTTATTCTATGTACACTCAAAAATAGTTATTGTCATGTGTATATATTTACAATAATAAGGTAATTTAAAAAAATTTTGCCATTCAAGAAAATACTGAACAAATCAAACTCTCATGTTAGAATTGGATTTAATGACATACTAAAATTTTCTTATAAACAGCAGAGTTAATTTTAGTAAAAATAAATCAAACGGTTTTTAATTAAATAGTATGAAGGATCAAAATGTGTTGTTTAAAATCAAAACATGTAATTCTATAAAAAAAAATTATGAAAACTTTGAAAAACAATACCAAACAAACCGTTACAAGTTATATACCCATCCCAAATATTGATGAGAACAAGAGTTATACGGTGAATTATTAGTTAAAACTTAAAAACGTTTCAGTATTCTTTAATTTTCATGTTCTTAGAATTACTAGAATTTTAAAAAAACATTAACTTTTTTTCCATATGTAAAAAAAGCACTAAAGAAACTAAGATAATTATAAATACTGTAAAAAATTAATTCTTTAATTGAAAAAAAAAACTAGAGTCAACATTTTCTGATGCAGCAATGAGAATAACAGAAATAATATCTTTATACAAATTTCATCTGTTTAATTTAATAGCGTATACCATATTGACCACATAACACAATTATTTTACTCAAACAAGTCTATATAGCAAATAATTATCACTCTTTTGGAATAGATATACAAACTCATAGGCAACTACAAATCTAGCCTCGATCAATCTACCCTCTTAAATTAATTAGAAGATCAAATTCTATCAAATTAATTCCACGTATATTATATCGACAATCAAGTGATTCATACCCAATTATTCGGAAGTGCGAAATCACGGAATCTGAAAGATACCTCACCGGCAGTGTCCCGCTGTCCAAGCCGAATCTCCGGCCCACTTGGAACATCCTCCGGCGGCAATGGAGCTACTTGATTCTCATTCGGGTGGGGTGACAACGGCAAAGGAAGAACATCAGCCATTTGATCTTGATCAGTTTCATGATGAGGAGGAGGTGGCATGTGCATGACAGGTAGCGATGACAGCTCAGACCTATTCCGGCCACCGGCCGTGGTGGGCAAAATCACCGTTCTGTCCCACAAGAAGACATGAACGAGGATAGGCACCTTGGCGTGGCGGTGGAGGGAAAGCTTCTGGCTGAGTGAAACGGTGTCGTAGCATTTAATTGCACCTGTTGAAGACACCATCCATGGCAGTACCTTTTGGTTAGATACTCTCGAGACGACTAGAAGTTTCGATGCAGCCATTGCCTCTTTGTAGAGATTGTTGAGACCCGATCTCTTTGACGGGGTGTCTTCGTCGCCATTGATGACTGATGATATGTAAATGAATCCCTTCAAAAATAAACCGAAACATGTTATTTGCATTTTGAGACCTGTAAAAACCAGAATATCATCATGCATACCTCTTCTGTGCGGCTAATGGCAAACCCGAGCTTTGAATCACTTTCTATAATCTTCATCTCTATTGAAAATTCACCACATACAGGTGCATACCATAGACGGACGGCTCTAACAACGCCGATGTCAACGCCATGATAATCCTCGAAACCATACACGCTCACATGCGTGAGATTGGACAAATCGGACAATGACCCAGCATTCACAGTAGAAGAAGCTGTCTCCCCCGATATCTATTATAAGTAGCAATATCAATTAATAACCAACTGACTGTGTAGCGTGCATTTGTTATTTACCAATGCAAAAAAAAAAGGTGATTATGGGTCATTTTACATCACTAAGTAAATTGAGTGTCGACACGTAAAATAAACCTACCATCACATACTATAAGTGTTATTTTCAACTAATTTGACTCCATGTACCAAGTTGAAGTACTAATGTAATGAGCTTAATACATCATTTATCCTCGTGCTTGTCCTAAAAAGTTTGATGCTACCCTGAACATTCAAAAATTCCAGATACCTCTAAAGTTGTTCAAAATGCACAAGTTTATCCCATCATTGACTTTTTAGGAGTGCAATTTTTCATATTTTTCTCTCTCCAACCAGAAGCTGACACGTGGCATAGGTCTGGACGCCTAGCATGAAACAGCCTTCTTTCTCTGGTATGGTAGCGGCACTATACTAAGGTATAGTATCTCTCTAGCTTCCAGTCTATATAAAACGTAGTTAGCAGAGAGGTAAGTCTGTCTGGCGTTCCCTCGCCGACTTTGGCATCGGCTCTCTCTCGTTAGGTAATTACCGAGGCGAAACAATGCATTGAGAATATATGAACACAGCTCCAAAGTGCAACATACTAATTAATGTCACAACAAAATGAAGTTAAATATCTAAATCGGAATGTAAACTTGATTATGAACTATGGTTATGGAGGAATGTACCTTGGTAAGAAGAGACTCGGTCTGAATATTCATGAAAAGAAGAGGGACGCCAGAGGCTTGGGATGCATAGAGCCACGCGTTAGCCCTGGCGAGAGTGTCTTCCATATCGTTGTAGCGAGAAGCGATTCGATCCGAAACTTTGGGAAGGAGAAGAATGGAAAGAAAAGAGCTTGAATTTGGAACAGATAGCACCTCTTGCATCCTCTTTGCCCATGGATAAGCAACATATCCATCTTGAAGTTTTGCTCTTGACAGTGCATTGGCTATTTGAGACCCTCTTGAAGCTGCAATATTAATCCATTGCATTGAATGTTATTACAACTTAGAATTTCTTTTAATCCTTCAAATTAATGTTAATTCATCAATCATCATTGATTGTTTATTAGAGCTCTTCATATTTATGCATCTTTTTCTGGTTATGTCCCTCTTTCCTTATCTTATGAAAACATTTTTAATGCACAAAATAAAAAGAATAGAAAAATGTCATAATTATAATATAGTTTTTACAACTATGTCATTCTAACATGTGAAAGCTTTATAAATTACAAAAACTAAATAAAACATTGAAATGTTTCTAACAGGGTAACACATTTTAAACCCCCTCAATTTGTACCGCTTTGTCAACTGTTCCTGAACTTTGAAATATATCTTCATATTAATTTGATAAAAATGTGCATCATTTTACATTTTTAATGTCACGTATCAACTTTTGGTTAACTTTTCAAGTATATCATTTTAATGATATTTTACTTTCAATCAAAAGTTACAGGTGGCATTGAATAGTAAATAGATGCAATTTCATCAAGTTAAGAAATCATAAAGACCTAATGTACATAAAACAACATTTCTAAGGCACAAAAAAACATTAAAAAAAATTATGATATGTCTTTGTAATAGGCCCATGTAAATAAATTATACAATAAATCATGTCATGTGTTTTGCTAGTCTCAAATTTGTAATACTTTAATCCCATCGGATCCCGACTGAATTCACCTAATAATCGTCTTTTAAAGTGTCAAATGAAATATAAGAAGAAAGAATAAAGTTCACGCACGTGTGCCGTCCTCATTACATGTGTAAATATCAATTATAATCTAACAGTAAAAGTCAACAAAAAACACAAAGTTGAAAATTCTTCACAAACCAAACAGAGTTTAATATCGTCTCTAACCTTGCAATTCGAAGCACTCCGCCTCCGACCGATCCGAGAACCCGACGGCGTAATTCGGATCCGCAATAGACCTCAAAATGTACTGCTTCTTCGGCCCGGATTCCGGAACCATACACGCTTGCAACTCGGCAAACTCGTCGGAACCGCGCCGGACTCGAACGAGAATCGACGACTCCTTGTTTTTGAAGAAACTATGAAGAATCTTCTGCACTCCGCTTTTCCCGTTCTTAAACGGAGCTTTGAAGGAGTGAGACGACGATGACGAACCGGATCCGATTAGAATCTCTTCAACTATGTCGCCGGTTTGAAGCATATCGCCGGTCCATTCGTCGGCGGTAGAACTGCCTTTAAGACATTCGATGGAGAGGACTATGGAGGATTTGGGGTCTCTAAGTGGGGTTTCGGGCGGCGAATTTCGGTCCATGGTCATTTTCCGGGTCCGAATTTTGAAGAATTTGATTTGAGAGGTTTTATGGGTTTGGGGAGGAAGATGAAGGAGATTCCAATTTCATGTTTGAGAATCAATTAAAGGATAAAAAATAATGAGGGAAATATGGTTTGTTTATATAGGCGTGCGTCCTAAGAGGCTGAACGTGGAAATTAAATGTGAAAACCTTTTATGTTATGAAATGATAAATTAGGAGACTAAAGAGGGATTAAGAAAATTCATATATGGCAGGCAACGCAATTTCAAAAAAAATAATTGGGATAGCAACTTGTGGAAGGATTTTTTTTGTAGGATATCAAATACCTTATATCAAATCAGATCCAACTTATTGAAGAAAACAACCGCTATGGTGAATAGATTAGCAGTATAATTTGCAAACCCAACAACAAAAACAAGATGAAATGGTTAGTTTATGGGTAAACTTTTAGAGCATGCTCCCTTTCCGTTTGTTTTAATAATCCTCTTACACATTTCCCATTTTTAATAAAATAATTGATAAAGTTATGCAAGTTTAATCTGCCTTTAATGTTTTAATTTTTCATAACAAATTGTGCATTTATATTATGAATATAACACGAGTAAGGTTAATATCTCTTCACTTTTAATTTGGTTTGGTTCAGTTCAGTTCGCTTCAGTTAAAGTCCATTAAGTTCAGTTCATGCCCATTAATTCTAATTTTAATAATAATTATATAAATTAATACTTTAATAAAAATTAATAGTAATAATAAGAAGAAGAACAATGAAAAAAATATTAATATAGAAAAATAATTACTAAACAATGTAGTTAACATCAATTATAAATATAGTAAGAATAATTTTTAAATAATAATAATAATTACTAGTGTTATTAAGATAATAATATTATTAATCTAACTATAATATATTAATATGTATAATTATAATCATAATATTGATCAATTAGAAAATGTGATATTAGGAAATAAAATGATAATATTTATTAATCAAAAAAATTATAACATTTTTGTAATCCAATAAAAAGTGATAATTTGAATCCAAAATAAAATATATTATAACAATTATTATTATTAATTCACGTATAATTGTAACAATAATTATTATTTGAATAATTAAATTTCAATTAAATGATTTTACATATTATAATAATTTTTTTGCTATTAATGTTATTAAAATTGTTTTATTTATTATTTTTTACTTATGTAGTTATTAATAAACTATTTGTAATTATTGGTTTTAATAATTTGTTGTTTTTTAATATTTATTGGTTTTTACTATTATTTCAATAATTAGTGTATTATTATTAAATTTGGGTTAATTAAGTTAAGATCCATTAAGTTCAGTTCAATTCAGGTTTCAGAAATTAAAGAAAATGATGCCTAAATAAGGGTATACATGAAAAAAAGATGGAAAATAATCATGAAATTTTAAAATACACAACAGTTTTTTATTTTCATATTTTGATAAATGAACTACTAAAAAAAACAAAGGGAGTAGTATGTATTGTTTTGATGGTGTATGCGGTTTTAGAAAGATAACAAATAAAGAATTTTCAATAATAATTACGTCACAACAAATGGTGATTTTATTCATTTTTAACTATAATTTTGTTGGCTGATTAAAAAAATACAGACATATAAGTGATAA